>VMBQ01002204.1:112828-148502 GCA_007657795.1 Dreissena rostriformis
TATTATTATTATTATTATTATTATTATTATTATTATTATACCTTAACGCCATGTCATTATCCTCGCCACTCCATCCGAAGTAAAGGTTTGAGTAACCATTCACCTTCTGGAGGACAGTTTTGTTCATCGCAAGTACCTATCCCACTAGGTCTATATATGGCAACCTGAAATACAGACTATATGACAATCGATGGCCCACTAGGTTCAAATATGGTTGTCTGAAATACAGACTATAATACAACCACTTGCCCACTAGGTTTAAATATGTCAAATGAAAAACACACTATACCGACAACCACTGGCCCACTAGGTTTAAATATGGCAAATGAACAGACTGTATGACAACCACTGGCCAATTAGGTTTGTATATGGCAGACTGAAATACAGACTATATGACAACTACTGGCCCACTAGGTTTGAATATGGTAAACTGAAATACAGTCTTTATGACAACTACTTGCCCTCATGGTTTGAATATGGCACCCTGAAATAATGGTTTAATGGTTTATGCAATATACTATAGACATTCTGTCCATGAGTACTCCTCTTCAAACACATAGTACCATATTGAAAGGCATGAACTATGATCAGTATTACATTTAAGAAGTTGGTAAATAAAGTATAAATACACGAACATGTCTAGGACAATTTGATTACAGCATTAAAAATGTATTCAACAATAACATAGCTAAAACATAAAAAAAGTCCGAATCTACAAGAGGCCGAGTAGTCAAGTTTGAGCAATAAATTATATTCAGCTAATCATAATAACAATTATAATAATATGTATAAAGGTTTATTTGAATAAATGCTTTATTTACAACTATGACTAAGTTTCTGTTGGAACTTGTATTATCAGATTTAATTAAATCAATACATTTTATCATGTTTGGTCTTGTACAGACTAAATGACAACCACTGGCCCTTTGAATTGTAATCATATATTACTCTCAGGCCATTTGTATAGTTATATACTATATAGACATTATAATAGGTACTGGTTTGTGTATACACTCGAACAGATTAATGAATGAATTGGTTTTATCCCCAAATGAAACATAAGCAATACATCAGTGTATTTGTTAACAACATTAGCTGTAAATTAACAAATTCATGGCGAATATTTGATATTGTCAAGGGTCATACTACAATACACTCTGGTCTAAAGATATTTGTTAACAAACTATTCCAAGCACAATCAATATTTTGTATGAATTATTTGATTTTATCATTGACTGAACATCGCATAATATACAAAAATAATAATGGTATTGGTACAGTCGAAACCCGATGGTTTTATCTCGCTTTTCAGGTTGGCTTGAATTCTCATCAAATATTCATTACATATATTGCTTTATATTCATATTTAAAATTATGGCGTTTGGCTCGAACTCGGGAGGCTCGAACTATCGAATGGATCGAACTGTGTTCTCAGTCATAAATAATATCGACATGGAGAAGTACAAAGCCAACAGAACATACACCACAGTATTTAGCATCACAGTGCTTATATAATGACAGAAGTGAAACGTTACACATACATTATTCGTAAATGAAAAGTGAGGTCGATTCATTATAGTAAAAGGTTAATATATAAAGAGTAAACACTTTAGTTTCTTTACTTAATTTTTCGGCATTATATATGAATGTTACGACATTATATAAGCTGATACTACAATTTCATTTTATTAGCAATTCGAATTTATTAAAGGTAGGCCAGTGACAGTAATAAGGTTTACAATAATTGATTCTGAGCTGCTTATACATCGGGCAAAAAAGTAAACATTGGTATTATGTTTCAATTGTGTTCATGTTACAGGATCGGCAGGTCCGTACATTCACCGGCATGTGCGTGTATCTACCAGTTTCGATAGCAAGTTTGTGCGAGGATGTTCTGAATCTTGCAAGTGCATACGAGTGTCATTAAGCTATTAATCGATTAGGAGCGCTTGACTAGGGCCACGCTATAATTGATGTCACATCTGTTGCAAACTTCTCATCGACTCACTCATTAATTGATCGAGTAAATTATGATGGGAAAGGGGATACTTACTTATCGTTAGATACAGTATACAAAGTCAGCAATAAGAGCGATACATATATTCCGGGAATTACTATAAGAGTGTAAACACTCCCAACATCCTCAAAGTCAACTGGATACAATATAACTTTATGAAATGAATAAACAAACCGGTAAAGCGGAAGTTGGAATGGGTCCACTCATTCAAAAAAGGAGACAACACGATTATCCACTTCTGAACCAAATCAGTTCGTATAAAACAACCCTGTAGCTGTGGTATCTAGTAAAATGTTTGAATTTACGCCCCATGTATGATTTTCCAAAAACCTGATACATGTACTTTACATACACTTTTATGCTATATACATCAATCACCTGTGTATATGCAACATGGGCCTTAACTTATACCTGTTAAAAGATAACCAGTGTAACAGGTCGACAGATTGCTAATATATTCATTAAGACGTTGTACATTGGTGTTACAAGAGAAACAAAACCCAAACTGGGTGACCGGAAAAGAGCAAATTAACATTAATATGACCCTTCACCTCCTCATATTGGATCACACAAAATTAAAGACGTTATTTTCAATGCATGCAAGTTTATGTGGAATAGTTTAGCTTTATAGTAAAATAATACCATGTATGATTCATTATATATTAAAAATATATATTTGAAAAAGTCACAAAAGGTCGCTGTGGCGTAGTGGATATGGTGCCCGCCTAGCGATCGAGAGGTCACTAGTTCGATCCCGACAGTGGAAGTGTTCTTTAAATCCCCCCCAACACAAAACAACAAGTACTGAAAACGGATTCGAGAGCGTTTCAAATAAGCCTTAGGCTTTCGACTCAATCGAGCTTAAATGAATAGCTTAAAACTTTTAAAAAGTCACAAAAAACGATAGTGAAAAGGAACGCATACCTATAATTAAATTTTTCCACAGCCACATACATTTGTTTGGGCTCGTTCTCACATTTATACAGGTTTGCATCATTCTCTGGAATTAGGTCCACATCATTGAAGGTAAAGCATTCAAAGTCGCCGTATTTTGAAGACTTGTTGTAGCCGACGTTGAACAGCTTAGCTCGATTGAATGCTCTACTGGAGTCCTTAAAACAAAACAATAAGGCAACGACAGACCTATGAAGCATACATTGATACATAACTACTTTTTTTGTAACTAAAACTAGTTTTTGTACGCACGAAACTTTAGTTTGTGTGCAAAAGCACACACGACATATTTACCACATGCTAAAGCGAATTCAGCTCTAAAGAACAGGCTTTTGTAGTGATTGGTTGATTAATAATTCCATTCTTTAGGATCATCTTTAAATTCAGGTCATTCAACTGTGAACGTTTGAGTAAGATCTACTCACTAGTTGAAATGAATTTGAAAACATAACATTTTGGCACTATACATTCTATAATGAAAAAAAAATTGACAAAGGGCAACACTTATGTAAAAACAAGTCAAAGCCAATATCCGTTCATAACGATCATCTGCAAATAAAGGTAATGTTAATGTAAAAATTTGAGCTAAAACCACTATGTAGTTAAATAGAAATTGCAAACACAATCTCCGAAGTACTATATAATATATGCTGAATAAGCGGACAAAGGGACATACGTCTTCCAGAAAACTTACTTTAAGATGTATGTTAAAAAAACAGTATCTGTTATAAATGCAAATGACTTTGATCTATTCAAATTTCCCCAAAATTGCAATTGATTACATTTACGTTGATTCCGAAACAGATTTTGGTCTAAATAATTAGATCCAATTATAATACTTAATTTACGTTGTTCAATCATCTAACACATCGATTGCGGGGTCCCATGAACGCAATGGGTAATGATGTGTTTCATCATTTTGTCCATAGATACGTGAACGCCAACACTAACTTTGGAAGTAGTTTCCAAAGTCTATTGGAAAGTAAAATCTTGAGCGAAAATATAAAAAATATAAATAACATGTGCATACGCTACAACCCTATTAACTATTTGCTTTGATTAGAATTGATTTCTAAAATACAGTAAGGTATGTTCCCTGGTACGAGAGTTGGTTCATTAAAGTGTACTCTTGTGTACTTTCGTAACAGATTGAGGGGTTATCAATTAAACTGTTTAAAATGGTGTGGAGATGACTCTGTAATTGTGAACTTTCGTAAGAGAGTAGATCATGTAAACGTTTCACATTGGTGTAGAGTTGATTATGTAAATTGTGAATTTTCGTAAGAGGGGTGATAATGTTAATTGTTTACATTTGTGTAGGGATGACTCTGTCTAATTTGTACTTTCGTAAGACGATTGGTCATGTAAAATGTTTACATTTGTGTGGGGATGACCCTATTGTGTTTGTACTTTCGTAAGACGATTGATCATGTTATGATTACATTAAGGGATGTCTTTGTCCATTGTGTAATTTCGATAGAGGCTTGGTCATTTAAACTGTTAACATTGGTGTGGGGATGACTCTGTCTGTTTTGTCTTTCGTAAGAAGGATAATCATGTTGAATGTTTACATTGGTGTGGGGATGACTCTGTCTATTGTGTCTTTCGTAAGAAAGATGATCATGTTAAATGTTTACATTGGTGAAGGGATGACTCTGTATATTGTGTAATTCCGTAAGAGGATGATCATGTAAGCTGTTAACATTGGAGAAGGGATGACTCTGTCTATTGTGTACTTTCGTAAGAAGGATGAGTCTGTAAACTGTTTACATTGGTATGAGGTTGACCATGTCTATTGTGTACTCTCTTAATAAGAGTGATCATGTAAACTGTTAACATAAGTGTGTGGATGACTCTGTCTATTGTGTACTTAAGTAAGAAGGATAGTCATGTTGAATGTATATATTGGTGAAGGGATGACTCTGTATATTGTTTACTTTCAATAGAGACGTGATCATTTTACATCACTTACCAGAGAAAAGTCGAGACATAAAGGGAATATTAATACGAAATAAACGTGTATGACCTTCTTGCTGATATGGCTGGAAAATGAGCGGCATTAAAATTTTTATTATAGTAATGAAGGGTATAAAACGGCATTGACGTCGTCATCTTGTGTGTCACCTGATAACACCCTCTTAGTACGGTATAGACTTAGAAAACGGGTTACCAACAACAATAAGGCTTCGGTCAAACAAGTGACACAATTTAAACGCAAACGGGAGATACAAATAAACTTCTTAAAAATTAAAACAGTCAAACCTGTAAAAATGCAGAGTTTTCTGAACAGGATTATTGATATGTAGTTATTGTTTTCGTTTCTATTAATTCTGAAATATCAACATTACTGATTAGGGAAGGTTACCTGGAAAACACGATGCGCGACTCAGAAGCTCTGGATTTATAATAACGTTTGAACCAGGATAGCAAGCTTTGATTCCTTGTTGGTATAGGGAGTACCCTCGAGACATTGTCTGATTGCCACCGTGGCATAAAAGGACTAATGCAAAAGTCGTGTGGATCAAAGATGTAAGGAATTTAAAAAATAATAAAATGTAACTTGTCCCTATGGAATCTTATTCACAATCAGTATGTGTGGGTATTTTCGACACTATAATACATGTGATAACACATTTAAATTCAAATTAAATTCAAATGTTATAAAAAAAAGTCAATAGACAGGATTGTTAGAAATGAAATTATATCAGAAATTATTCCTCCGATAATTTTCAATATTTTAATTTCCACTTTAAATAAAATAAATCATGCGCTCTTTGCACGTTCATAAAGCATATACCTGATATGTATTAATATCCTTTGGGTAGAATATTATTTGTAATCATGTAGCGTATAATGACTTCTTTTGACTTCCGGTATGGTTTACGCTTAGCATTATGTCCTGAGATACGAGTTTAGTACTTGCATACACCCACAAATGTGCAAACTAGAAGAGAAATAATCCAAACTTGTCTCGATCATTACATATGTAAGTTTGTCTTTCCTTTTAAGTGCGTCCGCAGCTTTCTCTGTGTTTAAAGAAATAATCAATTGCAATATATAAAGACAACAAATTTTGTTTATGTGTATTAAAGGGACCTGTTTTCGTTTTGACAAATTGACAAAATTGAAAAAGAAAGTTTCAGAGTTGCAAGTTTTTGTTGTAGTTATGATATTTTTGAGGAAACAATAATACGGAACATTTACTTCGCTCTCAAATATCCATTATATGCATCGTTTGACGATTTAAAAACCTGCAAATTATAAAACGATTGAATCATTTGGAGAATTCTGAAGTTATCGTTATATTTTGTGACAATACGAGGATTGCTTATGCCATGCATCAAAATACAACATGGCACGGATGACCGATTGGTTTAAGAGCTTAATATTTACTCCAAAGGGTCAGCTGTTCGAGCCTAGTTTAGGATTACTTTTTTTCTTTCTTTAATTTTATTTTTGTTTGTTACTGAAGATATTTAGTTCAAATGTTAACATTTATCAAATCTTAAGCATTAAATGGCAAACTTCAATACAATCTGTTAAAAGTTTAATGTTATCATTCAAGCGCTATCAAATACAAAACATGATCCGAAGGAAATGTATATGCATGTAATCCCATCCTTCTAAATTGGATCAATTTATTTCCAAAATTAGGGATGTCTAGTATATTTATTTCTATATTGAGAATATTTCTTACAGAAATTCCTTTAAGCAAACAGCGCAGACCCTGATGAGACGCCGCATCATGCGGTGTCTCATCTGAGTCTACGCTGTTTGCCAAGGCCTTTTTTCTAGACGCTAGGCTTAAATGGGTTTAAGGCTTTAACGTGTTGTATGGCAGTGAAACAAATAAAACACATTAAAACAAATTAAAACTAAAACTCAAAGCACGATACAAAACGCGTGTAACAGTTGTTAATAGCAAAATGCCATTTCCTCTACATGAATATTGCAAAGTAAATAACTCAATTCGAAACAAGATTTTCGAGATTTTCAAGGAATTACGATTTTGTTAAGTTTTTAATATTGTTGGTGTTTTAAGGCATTTTATTAAGATTGACAACTTTTTGAGTGTATACATTGCGTGCATGCTGTTAACCATTTGACCTTGTTTCTTTAAATTACGCAGTCACTAAAGTTCTCACTCGCAAAACGTATACATTTAGACTCAACAGTTTTTTGTTCAAAATCATTTTATTGAAAACTTTTCACCTTTGTCTTGAGATTGACCGCTTGCTCTGTTGGCAAAACATTGACCTTACATGTATGCTAATTGGAAAACAACTTGAAAACATGGGATGTGTACATGAACGTGATAATGATGATTTATATGCACTCACTCTCAAAAAGCAAACCTTTAAACTCAACAGTTATTTTTTCCAAGTTTCATTTTAATGAAAACTTTTCACCTTTGTCTCTAGATTGACCGATTACTTTGCTGGCAAAACCTTGACCTTATATGTATGCTAATTAGAAAACAGCTTGAACACATCGGATGTGTACATGAACGTGATAAGGATGCTTTATATGTTTTCAAGTCCGCCATGTTAACGGTTCTTACTTAGCATTTAATTATGATTGAAACCTCAATTTTACATTGAATTTTTTTGATTGATCTTTAAAATGTTTTAATTTTCTTAACTGAATTTCGATATCAGTTTTAAATGCGTACATATATGCAAGAAGTACTGTGTGCACAAAAAATTCAATACGTCTCGTTTAAAAAGCATACCATCATGAGAATTTGAGATCCATTAGGTAATTTTAAGGAAGAAGATATTTTGTTTCAAAGCCAAATTTATTATAAGTGGTCCGCACATTTTCAGGTATTTCCAGTAGTATTAAAATTATACATCGCACACCTTTTACACTCTTCACAATGTGTTTCCAAACGACCTCAACATGACTTGTCGACATCGGGTTCATGAAACAATTAAAAGTAAGTCATGGAAAGCATCAACCTCGAGACAATCGAGTACCATAAATAGATGTTTTTGTCCCTACAAATGCGATGGCAACGCAGATATGCCCTTATCAAAATACGAAAATGAACGATTTCAAAATACCTTTTGAACCCATAGTGTAAGGTCATTGCATGTAACCCATATGCTACCACGTATATCGAAAGTTTAAACAAGACATAAGGTCCTAGTTAGATGTATGATAAATTTATTTCGAAGTTGGAGCACATTTTGATAACCAAGTACATGTGAAATACATCATCCCCCAAATTAAAATAAAAATAAAAAAAAACACACAAAAAAAAACGTTTAAACATTTTGCAAATTAGTATGTATCGAACGATTTTGTAAATGCGACAACAACTTTGACACATAAAACCTTTACATGACGACGCGTTGGCCATGTTTACATTATTATTCTGAAGATATGGTCGAAAGCGTGCCAATGCAAGCAACCAGTGCCATACTAAATTGAAGATGCGTCTCTAAAAGTCTTGGCTTTAGTGTGTTGTTGTTCAAATTTAGTTCTTCGCCTTTTTCTTCTACTAGTAAAAGATCATATCTAACACCAGCCGTGTTAGTTGGGTTCAGGGCTAGGTTGTGATTAAAAAGATAGTGGCACATCTTGTTAACGAGTAGTAAAGACGTCGATAGGAATATAGTTCTTTACCTTCAATACAAAGTTCAATGTAAATTAGTAAGCATATGTGTTGCCAAGCAGAGTTGAGTGTTTCTACCATCAGTCATGTTAGTTGGGTTCAGGGCTAGGTTATGCTCAAATAGATAGTGCACATCTTGTTATCGAGTAGCAAGGTCGTCGTTAGGAATATAGTTCGTAACTGTCAATACAAAGTTCAGTGTAAAATCTTAAGCATGTGTTTAGCCGGGCAGAGTTTTGTGGTTAGAGCCTTAAAATTAGACTCCATGTCTGCAGCGCTACAATATGTAAATAAACAACATGCAAATACATGTTTGCAAATCGTTACACACACATGGAGTTTCTAATACATACAATAAAAGGTGTCAATATTTCAGGTAAGGACCCTTTCATGTCTTTTGTTTAATGCGATGATTCCACCGCATACTGTTTTGTCAGCACTCCATAGTGATCGATTATTTCTAACAAGTGACTTAAGTTAACAATGACACAAGTTATCCAAAGGTCTATCCTTTTATCCGACAGGGATTATTTCTTGGTTTGGCCTTCCATTTTGGGGATTGGTTTTTCGACAAAACTGAAAAAGTGGAAGAAATATCCCAAAGTAAGCTTGAAATGTGGGAAAATTGCATCATTTAATAGAAATTATCTTAAGGAAAGGAGCCTTTCTCTTGGGAGGAAAGGGCCCTAATACCCATATCTACTCTCAGACAAACAATCTTCGTATTACCTAACATGACACACCTATGATGCTTCTAAATCGAAAGTTGTCATACAAATACCTTATACAATACACAGTTATCGTCATTCACAAATAATAGATTTAGATGGCAATACATTTGTTTTTTTTTCAGTTCTGACTTTCCAAAGGAAACGCTTCAAATGTACAACATATAAGTTGCATACGAATACGAAGTAATAATAGATATAGCACAATGTGGCGACATGTCTATGCAGAGCGTTGTTTGTTGTTGTTTTCAATGGCGTGATAAACATATTAGTAATAATACGGTGTTAATAAAATTATAAAACGGAAAATGAAATAGCTGGACTAATATTCATTCAGCAGTTTTACAGATATAAAAACAACAATACTTTGATAGCACGTATATAGTTTAATGCTTCCTTTACAAGAATAGCCCATACAGTATGAGTCAAATGTTCAGATTATAATACATCGGATGAATCCTGATTGTAATCGCACAATCTGGGATTTTTATATGAGGTCGTGACTTGTATATTTAAAAAAGATCTTTTACTATCAGTCTTTGCAGCTGTCAGAGCGCGAACGCTATATTTCAAGTCAAAAGGGCAATTCCTGAACTGACCTCACGCATTTAAGGTTTAAGGTAACTGGACAGAGTATTTTGATTGGCTGAACAGCGGTGGGTGGGATCAGTTATGGTATTTGGCTATAAAATGTTTGATTGGTTTCTTAAGTGTTATCTTTGAGTTTCGACACTTGAAGACGAAACTGCGCTTTCTGAGACTAATAATGAGATCGCTACGTGTAAGTGTTTAACATTTTAATATTTTTATGTTAGACATGTTATTACATGGTTTGTTTGCATTACTTTATTAATCTTAATACGTTTAGCAACAAAAAGGAAGTCAATATAACTAAATGTTTCTTACACTACATATATTTGTTTATTGGTTGTATTGCATGTTAACAGCGGGCCATACCAAGCAGCATGTGGATACTAAGTAGGGTTTTTGTCTAGTACTGCATTAATAATAAGAAATTGCTTGCTTTCGGTAACACTTATATAGGACTTTTGAATTTGATGCAAAAACAATTAAATATGCGTAATATATTCCATGTATAATTAATGCCACTGGGAACAGTTTATATTCCACACATACGGTTATTACCGGTGGACGTTTGTAGTTTGTATTGTTTATTAATATAGGTTTGTTAATTGTGTACTTACAAAATTTGTATAACGTATAAGTTTACGTCTGTTGGCTGTTTGTGTTAAACATTTGTTCAATATTTCAAAGGTTTAAGTGATAAGACCTGAAAAGTGTATTGTTAATTATATCATTTGTTTGTTTGTATTAATAATGCATCGTATATTTCGTTCCAATTTAAACACGTAGAGGACTAAATTAATTAAACACGTCGAGTATTATTATGTATTTAATGGTTTCTGGGATAATCTTGTAGGTCACATAGTCGTGTTCAAAGTCAATCAATGTTGAGCGTTACGTTCATTGTGTATTCACCGGTCTTACTGACGTGTGTTAACAGAACAGAATAGTTTATTTCGACCGAAGCATATACAAGTCATCGTTATCAACATATATTTATAATAACAGCATGCGTTTAAAGTAGGTACAGAACATACATAATTTCGAAAAAAGAAATATAGATGTTTTCGTGATAATGTAACAAGAAGAGGTAGATGGTAAATACATAGTGACCACATACTGGTAAACGTTGTTTAATAATTGCAATACTTATTACATTATTCTGTACCTTAGTTGTTTAAATGGACAAATATAATTAATTTAGACTACAAATTTAACATATGTTCTGGTATGTTAAAGCATTTTAAACTGTTCATAGCTAGTTTTCTTTACCATGTGTTATTGTTAACCAACTCTTATCATGATGGGAACCACGTAAAAAACATGGTGCCATGAAAACGAAAGTGACAAGGAAACAATTAAAAACATTTGAATGTATGTTTAATGTATAACCATACACTCCAGATACTGTGTGATTAACTCGAGTCCATTTCCTAGGTAGAACCAGTACTTGGTTTCTTAAGGGGATATCTAAGAATCCGGGAAAGTCAAGTACTGCATCGACCCAGGAAACGGACTCGAGACCATTCCAATAAGCTTAAGGCTTTCGATGCGATCGAGCGGAAATAAATATATTTAAACTAATTAGTTTTCCGTTTGTATTAGCTTTTTACACGGTATCTGAACGTAAGCATAATTATGGTCAAGAAAATCGTGTCAAAATATTGGGGCGTATAAGAAGGATCCTAATTAAGCAGACCCTTGTATTAAAATACACAAACAATATATATATATATTATTCTGAAAATTAATAATTGTCTTTCAAATAATAATTAATAAAAACATATTAATATAAACATGAACACGCGCAACTCAAATAATTTCTATATAATAAAAAATTGATTGTTTATTCAGAACTACATGTGTATTTCATGTGTTTTCACAAGTATATCAAGGTAGGGAACAAAATGCACCAGCAGTTAGTACAGAACGTAATTATGTACATAATGTTATAAAAATAAAATTGTTAGATATACGAACCTAGCTTTTAAGTATAAATTCATTTGAAGCATTAAGTGTGAAGCGCTGATCGTTTAGAATATTATGATAGTGTCACAGCGCCCTATATGTGTTTACTCATTCGAGCAAGCATTAAAAATAAACATTAAATGTCAAATGCCAGTATTAAACTCCGAATAGAATACACATATGTGCGATTAAGGTTACGGAGTAAACATAAGTGTGAAACATTGAGAAAACTGACGTTGTATTGCAAGTGACGTTGTGTGTTCATGAAAAATCTCCAAATGATATCCTACTTTTTACGAATATATACAATTATTGTATGGTATGTACAATAAGTTCGCATGACCCGGATAAAATATGTACGCAGTACAAAATCTTGCTTCCAAATAGCAATTAATCATTTAGGGAAAACAACTATTGTCGCACACTTTATATCCGGTCGTTCCACACTGTTAGACCATCTCCCAAATTCGTAATAAATTCACGAAGGTCAAAATTGGTATATATTTTCCAGATTTCACTCAGCTGTTTACTTACAAAAATTAATAGATCTAATGATATGTTTTTTAAATCTTTCGTCATGTGTTCTTTTTAAAACTTGACGCCTATAGTTCAATATGTATATTCATAAACTATCACAAATAAGACCAATACATCGGTGTTACATGTTGGGTTTGTGCTAGCTAAGTGGTTATGATTTTGCCTTCAATTCAAATATAAGTATATAAATATAATCTTACCTTGATTGTGTAAACCAAAAACTCGAGGTGTTTGGTTGTTTAGGTATGTGACTATTATAGAAAAATCAAACAAACTGAATTCTACCCTTTTAACATTGGTGTTAAACTCCAAAGTACGTTATCGTAAAATAATATTTAGTGTAACCAGACTTTGGTATACACACAATGCATTGTGTTTTATGTGTAATTATAAAATACAAGTACATAATAATTGATTTTCCTCCTGTTTATCCTTATCCTAATCATCCTCACCATCATCATCATCAGCCTCAAAACATAACCATCATCACCAACAACAGCAACAGCAACGAAAACACCGACCATCATCCTCACTTTCATCATTTACAACAACGCAGTCAACGCTTTTACTTCCTTTGTCTTCGTCTTCAAGTGTGAATAGTCATTATCACCATTGCCTTCATCAAATTGTTATCCTGTATTAACCATTATCAACATATAATACACTATATATAAATCATTATTATTCGAGTATTAAACTTATATTTTTAATCCAAGATCCAATTTGTTTAATCAAGCAAAGTCGTTATGTAATGGCGGTTCATATATTTGGCATACCTTTTACCTGGTAGTGTCCAAACATCACTACCATTTTTTTCAAATTTAACTCCCGCACCTCAGTTAAAAAATAAACAAATACATTTATATAAGCACAAATTAACCACTATTGAATAGCACAAGAATAACCCATTTTCACAAAGGCACTTATTCCATTGATCTTACTAAATACTGTCAGCAAAGTAGCTATAAGAGTGTTTTCCTCTGAAACAAAAAGGTAAGGTTTTCCAGTCTGATAGTAGTGAATGAATGTGGGGTTCTTGCTTAAATATATTAAATTCCTTAAAAATATGTGTAACATTCCTGTCCGAACCCTGCACAATTATCAAGTCACGTAAGTAAATAAAAACCCAGTATAATTGCATATAGGTCTAACAATCAAAAAAATGTATGAATGGGTGACTACTTTGTGAGGTGCTACTGATAATTACACTTAGCAAATCTCGATAAATATAATTCACAACATACAGCATGCTTACACTTATGACATAGCTCTAATACAAAATAATGAACCAAAATTTGGTATAATTTAACTCTCTATAAATAATAAAAATAAGCATAAAAATGTACGGGATTCAATAAGACGATTATATACCTTAACAATAAATCATCATATGAATACTTTAAGAAGTTTAAAAAATACATTTATTAAATATAAATACACATAAGGCATTTCTTTACAGCTGCATGGTTATCCAAGCAAGTGTTACAATGAGATTATTATCATACAGTAAACATTAACAAACGTAGATCTATACTGCCATTTTAGTGCTTTAAAACAATTGTGTTACAATTTTAAATTATATTACAATTGTTCATAAATATCTGTGAAAATAAAGCTTCTAATTGACTGGATGGTCATTCTTGAATGGTTAATGATTTTCCTTGTCTGCAAAGGTGCGTTATATTCTCCTGTTACGAAGCCTGCTTCACGAAGGCTGCGCAAAAATCTGCGTTTTATACCGCGCCCGCCGATAATGAATAATGATAACGTACATACATAGGCACATTTCTTTTGAAGCGTTTACACACAAACATGAATAATGTCCTAAATTAAGTGTATTTAACAAATCGGGCACTTTGTATTGTTCTGTGCAATGTTTAAAGCAACATAATATTTTTAAATTGATGTTTTTTAAAGCGTTTTATAAAGAGTAATTTCACATGTTTGCCAAAAGTATATTTTCGACTTAAAAAAATCGGATTAAATAAGGCAATCTAACCAAATACTCCCCATACATGCTGCGTATTTTTCGTTAGTGCACGTTCCAATTCTATTTCAGGTTCTGGCGTTACTAGTCGCCTTGTGCATGGTGGGTTGTGACAGTCGTGAAATCGGTATGCTAACTTACATCTATGCGTCTTATTTACCTTGTTATGTTTTTCTATTTATCTGCCAGTTTATATATTACCCTCTTAATTTCATCTGAAACAGCTTCAGTACATTTTCAAGCATTGCATACATTTATTTTACCCATCTAGCATTATTAATGTTCTCATCATAACTTTCTTTTTTTTTGGAAAATTAAAAACATTCAAACGCAATTTATATGATTCAATTCTATATGCGATTGTCTATTTTACTTATTTTATGTAAAAACCAAATAGTACATCAGGTAAAACTGTATGTAATGCATTGTTGTTAAACACAGACTATTTCACCCTTGTATCAATTACTACTAGTATAGTTACTATATTTACTATACTGTAGCTGCTGCACCTACTTCTTTTACCACTAAAACGACAACTTCGTTCACTCCTGCGGATGATGTCATAAAAGTCATGATAATAGTTATATTAATAAACATATTGAATGAGAAACATGTATACACGCAGACACAAAGAATCAACGAAGGCATAACCCATCTGAGAGAATGAAGTGCCCATGTACTCGTAGGACAAAGACTATATCCCTCGGCCAGTTATGCGATGGGATAAGGGACTGTCCTCACGGATTGGACGAAAGATTTTGCCGAAAATGTGAAGGTAAGCTGGAACTTATTTAATTTTATAAACTAAAACTATGGTATATTTCATTTTATACATCGCTTTCAAACATGCCCCATAGTTTAAATCAGTTTCTGGAATGAGTGGCATCTGTTTTAGAAAAGTTCAAAACAATAGAAGCAATATTTGGCGTTGATAAACATTTATGTATATTCGGCAGTGTTCATGTTTGTTTTCGTTGGTCATGTTCATGTAGTTATAGAAAATGTTTCCTTATTTCGTTTTGTCATTTTGACTGGAATTTATGACACAAGGGCGTGTGATTATGTTACAATAGAATAACCTGACTCTTTTTTTAGGGGGGAGGGGAATATCGCTTAGTTATTCTATGTGGGTCCAATGTATGGACCAAGATAGAATTATTAAATGTTAAATAATTATTACCTGATATGTGAATTGTGGCATATATACTAATGTATAGATATATTTTTGCTCACACCAAAATTTTCGGATTCATAAAATCAGGAATTTCCGTTTATCTCAAGGTTATATTACAAAAGTATGATGTATGACTTCAGCTTTATTCGTTCGTTAGTCGTTTGATACCGTGGTAGAAAGGACACTGGCAAACTCGCGAAAATTATGTGATTCTAATGATTATTATTGGTAGCACAGTATACAGCATATTAACAGATGTTTGACGTATTTGCATTTGTCTCTGCCTAGTAGAACATTAAAAACAACACTCATAATTATTATGTCTTGCAAAAGCGATGGTAGACTACACATTCTGATATTGCCTGGATATGGAATAAACCTTGACAAAAATGGGTTAAAGTGTAAATGAATTTAGTTAGTGAGGGGTCTATCTAGCAAAAGAACTTGAGCACTATGCCACATGGACCTATGCCAAAGGTTTTCTGTGCAGTGTATTCAATAATGAATAATATTGGTAGCACAGTATACAGCATATTAACAGATGTTTGACGCATTTGCATTTGTCTCTGCCTAGAAGAACATTAAAAAAAACACTCATAATTATACTGTCTTGCAAAAGCATTGGTAGACTACACATTCTGATATTGCCTGGATATGGAATATACCTTGACAAATTTGGGTTAAAGTTTGAATGAATTTAGTGAGGGGTCTATCTAGCAAGAGAATTTGAGCACTATGCCACATGGACCTATGCCAAAAGTTTTATGTGCAGTGTGTTCAATATCAACCCCAATTTTGTACCATATCTGGTCATTCAGATCTGTTAATGGCTTGTCATTACTAACCATTCTTTGTTGTATTCCTCTCTATCCAATCCTATCACTTGTATATAGATAAACGAATATATCAGAAACTTTGTTCTTTTTGGTCGTATGTTTGTTTACTTTAAAACATGGTTATAATTCTTAAACATTGCAAATGAATAAGCGATTGGCTTAATGTGTCACACATATCGCAGGTTGAGCGTGAAACTATTTTATATGGTACAGAAGTGTTAAACAGATACATTTGTTCCGCAATAAACCCTATATATCCATAATTCAGCCCGTCAAATTTAACGAATTATGTTATGCTGACTTTTTTGTCCATTATAGGTAAAAACATGTTTGGTAGAGTAGAGTACGGAAGCAATCATGTGGTATCTTAGTGCATTGTGAATTAGGCAACAAATAAAATCACGAATAATACAAGCGGCAGATATGTATAGACCTCGACGAGCCGTTAACTGTGTCATACTCTGCATCCACGTGTTATGTTTTGCATATTTGCAAAGATCAATAACACATTCTTGCCAAACATTCAAGTCTATATGTGGCTGCTTTCAGGCAAATCTTATTATAATATACCATGTTCGTATTGTTTCCTTATTTAAGCCACATATTAGTGAACTGATTAGTGTATTTAATTTTTTACATTATAGACGGTCAGTTTCTGTGCCCATTTCAACGGAAGTGTGCAACACGTTGTGACAAAGAAACCGAATGTAGGCACGGGTTTGATGAAAAAGGCTGTAAGTTTATATGTATCTTTATGTTTGTTTAATTACTTTTGATTAATACTGAATGAACGGTGTTGCGTTATCATGATCAGTTAAAACGTATGGTTTCTTAATTTAAAAAAGTGAATTACAAAAAAGGTGACATTAACAAAAAATAATCATTGTTGTAATCCCTCCCAATTTACAGTCTATTATACAATTGAGTGGATATCGGCATGAGGTACTGACTTAAACAAGCTCATAAAAAAATCAAGCACGCACGTTTATATCTTAATGGAGTTTAATATAAAGTTTCTTTCCGACACAAACACATTCAAGTTGTAATCGATGGTCGTCATTTGTTCTATCAAACGGACTGCACCAAATGGCAAAAGAAAAAAAAACAAGAATGTCAAATACATCGAACACCGGTTATTGATCATTTGTATTCACATTGATCTGATCGAATAGCGGACGTTTTTATTTTAATCATACAATATCAATGACCGTTTCACTGTTTGTTTCAAACGGCATATAGATAAAACATTATATATCTATTGATTGATTATAGATTATATAACCCGTTTAGCGAGAGTTTCAATTGGATTTGCGTATGCTAAACTTAGACCTAGTTGAATGGATATGAATACGTGTTTCTATTATTACTTTGACCACACTAACTAACATAAATGCATCTTCATAATCAAAGAGCATTAAACAACTACCTGGATGGTTTTCAGAGAAAAATGAAGGCAATTTAAATTGTAACTAGTCCAAGAATTGCCACAAAAGAGATGTTTACCAAACGCAAGGAAAGTATGTTATGTATCTGATCAGGAAAAATGAATGTCACTTTGATAACACATTCATGTAGGAAATTACACCGATCAAAGATGGGTTGAGTTATCTAAATAATTTTACGAAAGCACATACTCTTCTAACAAGAATTGCCGTAAATAATGAACATATGTTGAAAATCGTAATACAATTTTAAAAAAAATTGTCACTAACATTTCTGATAAAATTTGACCAATCTTGTATAACAAATGTAGAATACTTGGTCGGTGCCGAATAAAGCGAAGTTTATTTTGCGAGGCTTAGAAAATCTGAACCACAAGCCTTGGCGAGTGGTTCAGATTTTCGGGCCGAGCAAAATGAACTTCGCTTTATTCGGCACCGACCTAGTATTCTATTTATCCCATCAATATTATATTTATTCTACATTTTTTATATTTAATTTGTTTATTATGCAATCGAAAATCAAAATCAGATTAAATTAACTGAATCTAACCTTGCGTGGTAATATTAAAATTGTGTGTGATCTTTCCCGTTACGCCACTCGAAATAGTCCTTAAGAATTCCACGCAAAAGCAGAGTAACAAGACAAAATATCGCTATATGCATCGATTCAAATTTAATCAGCATTCCGAATGTTACACACTCAAGTACAACACAAACGCTTTTGTTCAAATTAAAATTCTAGTTTCACCACTGCAATAAACAAAAAAATGGCTGCCATTTTGAACTTACGTCAGACATGATTCAGCATTTATCGCCGCCGATAATGTAAATTTTAGTCTATAAACAACTCTTCTTTTTACACACTTTTTACTAAACTGGCACAACAAAGTCAAACATCTACTGCTACTAGTTCTACTCACTATAGTTATTTAATTATCATGTTTATTTTTGTCAGTTTTGTTTGCTTTTATGGCGAGTTAAAAGTTCTGCACTGCCACACAAAACAAAATTGATTTCTTCATCGCCATTTGGTATAATAACACGCTTACCTCAATGGCAACTTTAATCCAATCCTAATAAAAATACAGTTACAACGATATGTACTTCCATTTTCTGTTTAAAAAACGATGAAAAGTACAAACAAAACTAAAAAACGTTCGAACTAGTCTCTTACCTTTAATTATCCTTTAAAATCCATAAATAATTCATTTAACACAATAATTGACGATTTCGCATTAAGGGTCTTAAATAATTATTTTAGCATAGTTTAATAAAGACCCTTTTGCAATCCTATCACTAGTCTATTTTCAGATGTGTTTATGAACTCGATAAACTTTCCACTTCGTCATAGCCTACGTCAGACAAAATTAAACTGGTATGTTTCGTCATAGAAATTACGTCACACGAGATACGTCATAAATTGCGCAATCAATTGAATGAAAAATAAAAGTACGGAATGCCGGTTTTGAGATAAATTAAAGTGGAAATTCGGCTTTAATTTATATACGGTAGATCCATATTGATTTGAAAAGTAAACATTCATTTCATGTATAAATCCAAAAAAGTAGTCCGCCGCGCGATACAGCTATATTTCAACAGTGTTGAAAATAAACGAAAATATATTCCACAGTGGGTTATTTCGACAATGCACGTTATTATTATTATTATTATTATTATTATTATTATTATTATTATTATTATTATTATTATTTTTATTATTTATTATTATTATTATTATTATTATTATTATGATTATTATTATTATTATTATTATTTTTATTTTTATTATTATATTATTATTATTAATAATTGTATTGTCATTTATTTTTAGTTTGGTTGCCTTCACTTGTTTTTGCTAACTTAAGAACATGCTTAAACACAGAAATATGTTTCTTAGTTCAAATTCATCATGAAATTAGTTTCTTATTTATATAAAAAATAAAATATTGTCTTTATAATTTCATTATTCAGCAGATGGCGCGTGAATTTTTCAAAAACTTTGACGGCTTATACTCACTAATCAGATTTTGCAGTGATAAAGAAAAAGGTATACCATGCGTTTCGACGCAGCGATTTTTGTTCTTCTTTATAAAGTACTGGAAAACGGCAGTTTCCCAATTAGAAAAAAAAACTACAAATTCCCCAATTACTGTCAAAATAATTCTCAATTGAAGTTTTTTTTTTATCAATAAAATGCATCATTTAGTTAGTTTGCATATGCAGCTCTATGGCTTTAACATCAGTAAGTATAATATTGACAACTTGACAACACTAATTTATCAATTTTAAAGTAGTTTGGAGCAAATAATCTTATACACCAATTTCCCAATATGAAGACTTTACGACGCGATTTTTCCCAATTTGAGGTTTTCACGACACAATGTTTCCCATTTGGGCTGGTTGCGGTCATTTTCCCAAATTGGGCAAAAACATCGCTGTAACATTGTATAATTTTTGTTTTGCCTTTGCATATGCCAGGTTCGTTCTGCCCAGGCAGTGACCAAATGCTTTGCCCAGATAAGGACACGTGCGCAACAATGTGCGACGGAAAGGCTGAATGCACCAATGGCCAGGATGAACGTCGATGTTGTAAGCATACGAAACATAATTTTGATAATACTATGCGTAAGATTTAAGTGAAGATATCGTAATCTTATAACTTGCTTAATTTGAATTGTCGGATTAGATTACCAATTATCGTTTTTAAAAATATTTGTTTCGAGTGAATGTTTCGGTTTCGGTTATATCTAAGTATTTCGGTTATGTCTAAGTATTTTTGTTATGTCTTAGTATTTCGGTAATGTCTATGTACGTCGGTTATGTCTTAGTAGTTTATTATTCCATCTTAGATTTGCCAATCATATCTAATATAAGACTGCTTTTTACAGGTCCAAACTATCTGGCCAGCAATTAGTTTGATGATTACAATGACTTGTTATATTCAATAAAACAAGTGAAACATTTGATTAATTATTTTAATAGCTTAACACCAAAATAAAGTAAAAATAATTCGCATATCGGATTTTAAGCCAAGTTGAACTAGAAACCTTCATTTGTTGTAATATTTCGATCAATCTGTTCAGTCATCATTTTGATTGGAAAAAAATCTTAACTTTTGTAAAAACTTTGATAGAAATTATTAAACTTAAAATGTGTATTCTAAAGGCTCATCAACACTAAATGTTTAAACGGGAATAGTTTCAAAAGTATTGGCATTTATACAACATATGGAGCAAATTTTACTAAATTTTTAACACTTTTGTATTCAATTAAAAAATATATGTCAAGCGTTATTAACAAATAAACAACATTTACGTGATTTTGTTTTAATAAAAAGAAATAAATCAAGTTACATCAGAAAGACATGTCTATGTCATAATGTCTAAAATACAGGGTAGAATGATAGCGTTGTTTATGGCTCAAAATAATTGGAGGTCAATAGCATTAACAAATATACATGTATAGATATCATTTGCATGTCCGAAATGTCCTGCAAGTAAATGCTTTGCCACAATGACAGAGATTTTCAATGCCTTGTCCACCAGCAATAATGGACATGTTTTGGCCAGATCAAGCAAGCCATTACATAGAAAATATGACATAGCTTTTTACCTCAGAAAGAGCCGTCTACTATTGCGAAGCAAATTATGACGAAGCCATAAGACATGCATTAACTTCCCAGCAAAAAGAATATGGACAGCGCTCAGGGAACACATGGCTTTTGGCTTGTGCGTAATGCGACGTCCCAGATGAGCACAGGCTAATCAGAGACATCACTTGCCGCTTTTATAAACAAAAAAGTGTTGGAAAGAAACCTTCTTCGTTACAAAATTCCAGTTTAGGGGGAAAGTACCGTCCTTAAGCCTGTTCGAACTGCAAAGGCTAGTCTGGGACAACACTTTATGCTTATGCATTAAGCACAGTTTTTTCCAAAACGAGGCTAAATATTTGTTTCAGTTTCCAAATGTCAAACCACAACTCGCAAAAACGCAAATTCTGAACGATTAAGCCAGCAATCGCATAGCAAATATGGCATTACATTTATTTTCTAGGTCCAAATTGTCGCAGCAAATTTGCAACGTGTAATTCCAGAATCTGCGTCTGTCAGTACAAAGGCTCGTTCCCCAACTGTTGTAAGTATTTGATAACAATTGTCTTATCATTTTGTAACTGAATAAATTATTGATGAAAATAATGGAACAATGGAAATCAATTCTCAATTTCATTTCCCATTAATAACGATGTTCAATGACAAGAATCTTGAAAATTTTGTTTGCAACATATCGTTCTTTATATCATTAAGTTAATTTAGGGATCATCATTAGTTATTGATGAAAAACTGCGGCAAAATTAAATATAGATGGAAAACTCAACCTGGAACACAAAACACATTAAGTGTCGGTACCAAAAATAAAGGTTAGTCGGGTTTGTTCACATCCGTCCACAGCATATTGCTAAGTCACAACTATTACATTCTAAATTATTTCGTGTTATAAACCCTTTATAATTTTCTCAAAACTCAACTGATGATATTATATGTATAATGTATTTATATTCTTTTTGAAATCTAGGCCCCAAATGCGACCCTGGCTTCGTGTGCAATACTGCAGGAAAGTGTGTTTGTCGAGGTACGTTTTAGATGTCAGTATATAATGTACATTATGACATGAATATGTCCAAAAATAATTCCACACAATACTAGTCTTACGTCATTATTTATAAATTTATCTTGGACATATTGATGTATTGACTATGCATGCACATCTCCAAAGTGTAGTGATGTTGTCTAAGGTCACTTTTGAATTAACAGAACTTGTTTTGTTTAAAAACTGATATAAAGGCTATGACATTTTTTTCATGTACAAAACATGAATTTGCATTTGTTGAGACGCATTTAAGTGGTATGCATACGCTTCCAACGTAACCATAATAAATCCGAAACTTCTTCATTCAAAGGTCCATCCTGTAACCCTACGTGTCCAAACGGAGGGACTCATCCTAGATGTTGTAAGTGTTAAATTAATTAATACATGAAGTAGTTTATGCATTTGTTAATACATATATAAATTATACTACACCAAACTCATTCACTTCTACAAAAACAACAATACCTTCTATGTATACTACAACTTCTGCTACTTCTACTACTACCTACTACTACTACTACTACCTACTACTACTACTTCTTCTACTACTTTTTCGTACTCAAATCCAGTTTAATCGATCAACAATCATTTGACTCGTGAAAAACGTGCACGAGATAAAACAAAATAAAAAATATAGAAAACGTCAAGAGACATATACAGAAAGATGTTATGATCTATTCATAGAGGAGCTTGAGTCTGTCAATACAACGCAATCACATCTAAAATATTCTCTTGTAGACTGTTACACATGCGACAATGGGTACTCCCTCAGCGGTAACAAAACTAGGACTTGCACGGCCACTGGCGTGTGGGGAGGCACGAGTACTACCTGCGTTATTAAATGTACATTTAGTGTGGATAGTTTTAATAATTGGTATTTGCAGTGCTTATAGACATTTTGTGTTCACTGTATTCCTTTTGAAAGACACATATAATATACTATGACATGTAATCTGCCAGAGTTTAACTCATTAAAATACCATGTCCAAATTTAGACGTTATCAATTTTACTGATATAAATTTTATTCATAAGTATTTGAAAACTGAAATATTAATTTAGGTCAATTAAGCATATTTCAATGAGTAAATATCCTACAATATACTAGTGTTTGCATCGGCCTAGACTTATGTTAATGAAAGTAGTATGTACCGGTATGTCAATTAAAGAAGAAAGTTTGACCATAAGTTCAAACATATAAACAAAAAGGAATCTTACCTAATCTTTAACCTTAATACAGACTGTGGCGCATTGACTGCCCCTGGCAACGGTACTGTGGGTACACAGTCAGGCACAAAATATCAAAGTATCGCTCTTTGCTACTGCAACACTGGGTATGATCTGATTGGAGTTCTCTCCTCTAAGTGCAGCGCAGATGGCGTTGGGGATTCTTTGGGACTTTATACACAATTTCTTCGTCGTTCTTTCAATTCATTCATTTCTATTGTGTTTATAATGACATATGTTATTGTATGCTTTCCGGTGATTTATAGAGAAATATTAGTGAAATAAAACTGATATTTCATTGTTTCAAACAGTGAAAAACAACAGTAAAAAATATCAATATTTTTCACTGTTTTACTGCGAAATGACGTCATTTTTACTCCAAAGAAATTCTCCAATTAAACTCTTTACAATGTAAATAAACGGTACAAAAAAGCCATAAATAAAAAGAAAATGTATTCGATTCGGCNGTACACTTAATTGTAATCCCATAATCTAATGTGTCAAATTCAGTGTAATTTCTGTTTCAAATCAGTCTTTTCTGCCTATTATTCAACCGAAAATAGACAGTTATAGTGTGGATTCAAATGTGTGGATTGCAAGTTCATAATTAGTCAGATAGATCGATATTGCATACAAAACATTCAAAATAAGTTGTACATTCCTATTTTAAAACATATATTTTTGAACGGTTATTTTAAGTATGAATGCCATGTTCCAACGAATATATTATATATGCATTGTAAATTACATACACAAAATAATATCTACATAACATATATAGAACATACGCGATTTACATTCCTTCGTCGCGTGCAACGAAACGGCTTTCATCGCCTTGCATTCAGTATTGATTGTTTGGCATTCGACACCGCCTACGCTTCAATGTGTGACTAGTCATTTGATTTTAATAATATTAAGTAGCTCAAAGTTATGACAAAGTATAAGGTTTCCTTCTCTCCTGAGAGAGGGAAGTACTCGCCGTCTGTCATTAGAGTCGGATGTATAGAAAACCGAGACAAAGACCAAATAGAAAAGATTGTCAGCAGGCAATAGAACGCACAAGACGAACAAAATATGCCGGTGTGGCTAAGACAGCACCCACGACCCACTATAAAAAGCTAGACTCGTTCAAGAGTAAGACAGTTGCCGTCTGGATTGACCAGGCACGAGTTCTTGACAAGAAGGTTGCTATACTACCGGGGTATAGGTCGAACACAAAACAAATGGGAGGACAGCCATGTGGATCTTCGGCGACATTATGGTGATCGCACTACGTTCTTTGCGTTCTTCTACGACACAATTGTTAACT
Source organism: Dreissena rostriformis (assembly GCA_007657795.1). Taxonomy (NCBI): domain Eukaryota; kingdom Metazoa; phylum Mollusca; class Bivalvia; order Myida; family Dreissenidae; genus Dreissena; species Dreissena rostriformis. Next base: position 137,857 of record VMBQ01002204.1, read on the forward strand.
GGTTTCCTCTGCGTCAACGGTGTCCTCATGACAATGGTGCGGCATTCTTGCCATGACGCCGTAAGAACGTACAGACTCGGCGTTTATTTTGAACATTTCTAAAGTCTTCCATCCGAATTCGCACTGGCTTGTTCGACAAAATGATTGAATAAGTAATCGAGCGAACAAAACATGCTATGATGATCGCTAGAGAATAAAATATAGTGGTTAGAATTCAGAGGTTTCGAAAAAGTAAGACATCTATCATTATATCTTCAAAGAAAATGTCAACAACTTTTAAAATCATTCATTTGCAAATACAATTGTTACTGGACTACATTAGAAAACGCCACTGTGTACCTAATCGTGTCATTCAATCAAATAATCTCGTTGATTTTCTGACTTATCGATTTCCTGTTCAAGGTGAAAACATTCATGCTATTAAGTTAACCCTTTAAGGTTTGCATTATCTGGTGAAAAAAAAGCCGCGTAAATACAAATGTTGTTTATTGTTTTTTTCTTTTCACCTGTATGATCTAATCGATTGAAATACGCTGAACTCATATTGTTATTTGAATCAGTTACGCGTGTTACACTTTCGTTTTTTTTTAAATCGAGAGTAAATGTTGTGTCAGTCTACTTAAAACTGTAACTAAACAAACCCGATTTTCAGGTAATTTCAATTTGAAGAAAACATTATTGGCAGCGTGTGTTTGTCCAAATACATTTCAATTGCATAAGATTATGTAAAGAATTTCGGCGTGTGTTGTTTTTCTTTCTGAATACGTTGTAGCTGTACTTATAATTCACATACGAACATCCGAGTATGGCTGCATGGAATGTCAGTCCAGTTCCATTGGCCTGTGATGCCCATGCATGCCTCTAGTTCTACTGTGTCCCATACCGCTCGCGACGGTTCCGCTGGATTCCAGTTTACAACTGTCCATGGCTCCTCTGTTATCCATTTATAAGGATGATAATATAGGGTGGTACCAGCATGTGACAATACGGTTCAAACAACGTTTATCGAATCCAAGAGATTGTCACTTGACCATAGTGGCAGTAAATCAATGATGGTGTCCCAATATACTAGGCTCATCACTTCCCTGCTTTTTCCACCTGAAATGATATTTTCTGTGAGTTCTGATTTTATTCATATGTATTGTAGTTCATTTAATTTACAAAACAAATGTGCTAATGCAGACAACAGATCTATATACAGACTAAACAATAAAAAGATTAAATTTAATTTCAATAAGAAAAAACTTCAACGTGATGTTTATACTTTATTTGTGTGGCTGTAAGCGAATAAAATACAATATATTCACATCATACTTTAAATATTAAAAGATGAAAGGGTTTATAAGGTAACGATAACGTGTGTGTAATTTGTCTCAGTTATGTGATGAAAATGATTTTCGTCTTGGTGTAAATAAAGTACATATAGTTAAAAGTTTAATATAAAAACTTCTTTTCAAGAGATGACATTTTTTCTTGACGACGCAGTTGGAAATTTTAGTGACCGAATTATTCTGGTTATTGGTAGTTGAATGGCTATCGTTTATTTCACATAAATGGTGTGTTTTACCTGAAGAAAACTGGAAAATATTGATTATTGTGTATTGTCATACATAAGTCTATGATTTGACAGGAAAGGTTGTCCGAAGCCAAATACTCAAAACTAGATATTTACATAATGTTTTGATTCTGTAAACAAACATTTTGTTACAGTGAAGATTTTGCGCAAGCAAAATTTAAAACGACAAACTATTCAGTCCATTAAACATACAAACATATGTTACTATAAGAGAAAGTAAATGAACTAACGTCGTTTGGTAGATTGTTTAAGCAGTTAACATAAACCATATGCATCGTTGTTTAGTTGGATTGATGAAACCTTATCATATGACCTCTTCTAAAAAAAAATCGTTCTGACTATCATTGTGTTTAAGAACACCTGACAACACATATTTAAGTCGCATTTCTATTCAACTTTATTAAAGGTTAATTAAAGTCTAAAGCAGGGAAATAATAAATCCGAAGCTGCTATTGGTTCTTTGTGGATGTGTCCGACTAGGTAAGACGTAAACGGACGCTTTTGAATAAATACTTCTCACAATAACTTTCATTAAACATTATTGTGTCAGAAGATAGTACTAATATCTAATAACAACACACGGGACGCCCGTGGTCTATAGATGATTACGATTTAAGTACGGACAACCCTATTATCACACATAATTATTTTAATTTTATTAAAATTATTTACATACAACGATAGCAGTCTTATGATAGTTGTAGTTTACAAAATAGAATTCGATTTAAAATCCGCATGGTGTGCTGAGTAAGGATCTAAGCGTGGTTTGATGTTCCTGAAATCACGTGATATAATGGTAAATTGTAGAAACACATTTCAAATCGATGTAGTACACATTATGTGATAGAGATATAGATTCATGTCTAAACATTAATGGCTTAAAGTGTTTGTAAGCTACTGACATTTTAATTCAATTTCGTTTGTTGTTTTAATAGCAGTTTATAAAACAAGATGAGCAGTTAAGGAGCGTATAATTATTTTTGCAGAGCATACAATCGTCTTATTGTATGTTTTGTTTGAAAAAAGGTTAAATCCTAAGCCTTTTCAAACATCCTCAATCGAGTTTGTATAGGGTAGTGTGCTCAACATTAAAACTAAAGATGTCATTAAGTTACCATTCTCAACGACCTACAAAATAGTAAATTGTATTCGTCAACGCATTGTTNAATAAGTTGTACATTCCTATTTCAAAACATATATTTTTGAACAGTTATTTAAAGTATGAATGCCATGTTCCAACGAATATATTATGTATGCATTGTAAATAACCTACACAAAATAATATCAACATAACATATATAGAACATACGCGATTTACATTTGCTAGAAAACTATATTTAGACATTCGTCTTAAACACAAGCACTGCTTATATATTTATAAAACACTATAATGTTCACGTGCATGTAATTTCTGCTCGGCGATGTACGCTCGGTATTAGTGTTGAACACATGGATTGTTTAACCGTGAATGGTGACATTAAAAAATAGCACAAAGTGACAACATTTCATTTTATATGTATATATCCTTCGATTTAACACGAAATATCCGCCCGAGTCCAACTGAAAGTGTTGCACGTTAACTTTTCTATCGACAAACTATAAACCACGGATCCATTCATAAATTGTTTCTGCCAGTAGGTCAGGTACCGCCTGCCCAAACTGCGTAATTCACCCATATTTTGAAAGCTCATTGTCAATGAAATCGTTCTCTCCTTCGTCGCGTGCAACGAAATGAAGGGCTTTCATCGCCTTGCATTCAGTATTGATTGCTGGGCATTCAACCCCGCCTACGCTTAAATGTGTGACTAGTCATTTGATTTTAATAATATTAAGTAGCTCAAAGTTATGACAAAGTCTAATGTTTTCTTCTCTTCTGAGAGAGGGAAGTACACGCCGTCTGTCATTAGAGCCAGATGTATAGAAAACCGAGCCAAAGACAAACTAGAAAAGATTGTCAGCAGGCAAAAGAACGAACAAAACTCACAAATTATGCTGGGGTGGTTAAGATAACACCCACGACTCACTATAAAAAGCTAGACTCGTTCAAGAATAAGACAGTTGCCAGGTGTCAAAATAAAGGTATATATATTCATGCTTTAATTATTAGCCAAACGAGTGAATAACCGGACAACAATTAACCAAAGTTGTGACCACATCACTTAAAAGTTAAACTACCCAATCAAAATGAAAAAAAGATCTATACTACAAGTTTCTTCAAATTGTTAAAAGAACCAGTTTTCGTAACTACTGAAAACAAACNCGGACAACAACTAACCAAAGTTGTGACCACATCACTTAAAAGTTACACTACCACATCAAAATGAAAAAAAAGATATATAGTACAAGTTTCTTCAAATTGTTAAAAGAACCAGTTTTCGTAACTACTGAAAACAAACAGCTTTAAGTTGTTTGTATCACATACAAATTGCGATGTGCATATCAGTATATGATAGAAAGTGTATTCCTTACAGATTGCCTTACACTGTCCGCGCCGGCAAATGGCTTTGTTGACCTTCCTCAAGGAACGGTTTACGCCGCCGTTGCTACTCATTCTTGCCAAACCGGGTACACGCTGCAAGGAAACGCTTCACGGAAATGTCAGTCCACCGGTCAATGGAGCAACTCTCCTCCAACCTGTGAAATCAACAGTAAGAATCACATAGTATATATTGCGCTAACTGTAATGTATTCGTATTGATAAACTTATGTTTTGTAATGTTACTTTAAGCAAAGTTTATTTCCAAATAATGACATGATACAAATATATATATATTAAGTCCATACATTCATAATGAAATTAGGGTTAGACCTAAAGTTCTTCAACATTATATGGGGTCTATCACTTGCGATAGTTTTAACATAGTATGATGGTGACAGACTTACATGAATAAAATGATTTCATTAACATTGGATAACATGTATCGCAATAATTATATTAATTAAATGATGACGATTTTACTCTGTGATGTTGATGTTTGCATTGCCTTCTTTAATGATGAATTGGATGCGACACTTGATTTAAAATTAGTAAAACACGCATGTACTTGCAATATATAAAACATACAGTAAATTATGCTTACAGCTTGCACAGGTCTTTCGAATCCACCAAATGGAAAGGTTGATCTTGCTAATGGCACACATTACCAATCAACGGCAATATACACATGTAACTCTGGATTCTCACTGACTGGAGAATCTGCTAGCCGAACATGTCAGGCAAATAAAACATGGTCCAGCACCGAACCGGTTTGCACCAGCATCAGTAAGTGCAGCTCAATGATTCTAAACTGCCGACATGCACATTAAACGCTTTCACAATTGATAATCATATTTAAATAAGTCACGACTATTTTCTAATCATTGCCCTCGGGTATCACTTGTAAAGTGGTTATATACTATAGTGTACATACGGAACATTACGCTAGTCAATTGCTACAAGAGTTTGTTTCAGTCGAATGCCTTGTGTGATACGAAATCTCGCAAGCCATGAAACTGATCTCAACACTTGGAACAATTGTCTTGTGTAATATTGCTTTTATTATATACAACAACTAACGAAAACAGTTATCAATTGTATTCGATTCCTTTAACAAATCCGACAAAACAATGACTAAAATGTGACGTCCTTAAATTTACGTCATTAAAATGTGACGTCATACAATGGGTCGACAAAAGAAGTCCGGCTAGTATGGTGATACGGAATCGGAAAATAGCGAGTAGCATACTACGAGTTCGAGTTAATAGTCCCGGAATCAATTGCTAAAGTATGCATATTGCATGCTGTAGGTCGACCTACGTTATTTTCGTATGTGCTGTACATACACAATATGACTTTATACACAATTTCTTCGTCGTTCGTTCAAATCATTCATTTCTATTGTGTTTATAATGACATATGTTATTGTATGCTTTCCGGTGATTTATAGAGACATATGAGTGAAATCAAACTGATATTTCACTGTTTCGAATATTGAAAAACAGCAGTAAATATTATCAATATTTTTTACTGTTTTACTGCGAAATGACGTCATTTTTAATCCAACGAAATTCTCCAATTAAACTCTTTACAATGTAAATAAACGGTAAAAAAAAGGCCATAAATAAAAAGAAATTGTATTGGATTCGGTAAAATATCAATTTAAAATCACTCGTGAACATAGAAACAATATATTTTCACTCGTGAAAATATTTTTCTCTATGATCACTCGTGAAATAAAATCGATATTCCACCGAATCCAACAAACATCTTTTATGTAATCAACGCTTCTGCATGTGAATACTATAATTGCATTTGAAATCCGTTTTCAAAATTAATTTACTCTTCAACATGTTTAATACATCAAAGGTTCCTTGCATATTTATGTATTAACTACATTGAAATAGGTCGATAGTATGTGTACAATAAGCCCTAAATATTATGTTCAATCATGTGATAAACAGTTCCATGTTTCGTCTTCACCTTAAGTGCTTCCTTGGAACGCTATTGACATCAAATGGAGATGAAAAGTTCCCATTTTCTTGTTAATCGTACAACTATGTCGGCGCTATCGTCTACTGCCATACGATTGATGAGTATTCGATATTGGTTCAAAGCTATTTATTAACAAGCGGCAAAACTATGTATGTCGATCAGATAGTTCGATTTAAATCTTATTTTTAATCTAATCATTTAATGAAAAATTAAAATCTAGTTCGTTCAAACAAACGTACCAATAGACATTGTATTTGGTATGTTAAATTAATGCAAATACAAAACAACTTTTATAATGTTATTTAACTCGCTTATAATTCGGAGCCTTATTCTATTAAGTATAAACAACCATTTAAAAAAAAAATCAAAAAGCGGTTATTTATGCAAATAAAACTATTATTTGCAAAAAAAGTAAATAAGTATAAGATCACAAAATATCAAAATATAAACAATACGAATTAACTTGAGTAAAGCAACTCGTTTATTATACAATTTTAATAAGTCGCAATTTATACAAAATACTCATACAATAAAACTTTAAAAACAATCACGTTTTCGAGGAAAACACATCATGTCGTATAGGTGTTTCAACTGTTCATTAACATGTTTATTAATATTGTTTTTGTCAATACTACAGAATAATACTTCACAATCAACTATGTATGTCCTAGGAAAAGTACACTTAATTGTAATCCCATAATCTAATGTGTCAAATTCAGTGTAATTTCTGTTTCAAATCAGTCTTTTCTGCCCATTATTCAACCGCAAATAGACAGTTATAGTGAGGATTCAAATGTGTGGATTGTAAGTTCATAATTAGTCAGATAGATCGATATTGCATACAAAACATTCAAAATAAGTTGAACATTCCTATTTCAAAACATATATTTTTGAACGGTTATTTTAAGTATGAATGCCATGTTCCAACGAATATATTATGTATGCATTGTAAATTACCTACACAAAATAATATCTACATAACATATATAGAATATACGCGATTTACATTTGCTAGAAAACTACATTTAGACATTCCTCTTAAACACAAGCACTGCTTATATATTTAAAACACTATAATGTTCACGTGCATGTAATTTCTGCTCGGCGATGTACGCTCGGTATTAGTATTGAACACATGGATTGTTTAACCGGGAATGGTGACATTAACAAATAGCACAACGTGGCCACATTTCATTTTATATGTATATATCCTTCGATTTAACACGAAATATCCGCCCGGGTCCAACTGAAAGTGTTGCACGTTAACTTTTCTATCGACAAACTATAAACCACGACTCTTCCCTTTGTGAAATGTTATTGGATTCACGTTGATCCATTCATAAATTGTTTCTGCCATAGGTCGAGTACCGCCATCCCAAACTGCGAAATTCACCCATATTTTGAAAGCTCATTGTCAATGAAATCGTTCTCTCCTTCGTCGCGTGCAACGGAATGAAGGGCTTTCATCGCCTTGCATTCAGTATTGATTGCTGGGCATTCAACCCCGCCTACGCTTAAATGTGTGACTAGTCATTTGATTTTAATAATATTAAGTAGCTCAAAGTTATGACAAAGTCTAATGTTTTCTTCTCTTCTGAGAGAGGGAAGTACTCGCCGTCTGTCATTAGAGCCAGATGTATAGAAAACCGAGCCAAAGACAAAATAGAAAAGATTGTCAGCAGGCAATAGAACGAACAAAACTCACAAATTATGCTGGGGTGGCTAAGATAACACCCACGACTCACTATAAAAAGCTAGACTCGTTCAAGAATAAGACAGTTGCCAGGTGTCAGATTAAAGGTATATATATTCATGCTTTAATTATTAGCCAAACGAGTGAATAACCGGACAACAACTTACCAAAGTTGTGACCACATCACTTAAATGATAAACTACCCAATCAAAATGAAAAAAAGATCTATAGTACAAGTTTCTTTAAATTGTTAAAAGAACCAGTTTTCGTAACTACTAAAAACAAACAGCTTTTAGTTGTTTGTATCACATACAAATTGCGATGTGCATACCAGTATATGATAGAAAGTGCATTCCTTACAGATTGCCTTACACTGTCCGCGCCGGCAAATGGCTTTGTTGACCTTCCTCAAGGAACGGTATACGCCGCCGTTGCTACTCATTCTTGCCAAACCGGGTACACGCTGCAAGGAATCGCTTCACGGACATGTCAGTCCACCGGTCAATGGAGCAACTCTCCTCCAACATGTGAAATCAACAGTAAGAATCACATAGTATATATTGCGCTAACTGTAATGTATTCGTATTGATAAACTTATGTTTTGTAATGTTACTTTAAGCAAAGTTTATTTCCAAATAATGACATGATACAAATATATATATATTAAGTCCATACATTCATAATGAAATTAGGGTTAGACCTAAAGTTCTTCAACATTATATGGGGTCTATCACTTGAGATATTAATTCATGCTTTCTCCTACTACGTCTTACTTTATACTGAACTGTTCCATTTGTCGAGTTAAGAACAAGATTAGCTAAAATATGTTGTATTTTAATATAATAAAGAAGGGCAGTAAGCAAATAACAAAACACCATTATAATTATAAATAAGATGTATATATATACCAAAAAAAGCAATAACTACATACAATGATTACATCTAAAAACAAATAATATAAAAATCAATAGTACGTTTATTTCGTTAATGTCTTATCATCTTATGTTCAATACTTAGCGCATCTGATAAGCAAGCATGCATACTTTTTACGTTTATGTTTTCTGTTGCGCATTGAGCTCCTGAGAGACTTTGAACATAATGCATTACTATTTAGTACACCTTTTAACAAAAAGTAACATTTATCTTCCACATGATGTTTTCCATTATTGGCAAATTTGATATTGTTTTATAACTATTCATTTGTTTTCGTTTGTGATATCCGAGTACAAAATTATAATTCTTTGGAGGTATGTTATTTAGACAATAACACACGGCTGAGCTGGGCCGGACGTCTTTAATCAGCCCGCCTGCCGACATAACGGCCCGAGGGCCATTATGCGGCTAGGGCCGATAAGAGTCGGCCGGCTCAGCTCAGCCGTGTGTTGTCGTTTATATTACATATCATTATATTTTGTTCCTTCACTTAAATTTATTACCAAACCAGCTTTCCGTACTTTTATTTTCATTCAACTGATAACGACATTTATGACGTATCTCGTGTGACGTAATTTATGTGACGAAACACACCGCTTTAAGCTAGACACTCTGGATTCGAACGTTGGGGTTTATTTAATAGTAAAATATTTATTCTAAAAAGCATGGAACGAATCCAAAACGTATTTCGGATTGTGTGATTGTAATGTATAATGGGAAACTTCAAATCACTCCGAGCAGTGATTCGATTTGGTAAAACGTTTTAAAAAGTGTAGTTTGTAATAAATTTAGATAAAGGGATGGCAAAAACAGAAAATGGAAGTGCATATCGTTGTTATTTTTTTTTATTATAAGCATTAGATTGAGGTTGTCATTGAGGTAAGAGTGTCGTTTACTAAATCTTGATGTTGGTTGACTCCTGTTAAACTTAAAGCTCAAAAAGTGTCATCAATCGAATCAACAGTACAGTTAAACTTTCAATTGCAATCGACATTTTTCATTATTTCAATTGTGTGCTATGCTTAATTATCATTTTTAATTATTTCGTTGATTTGTGGCTTAATTGTATTAATCACCGTTGGAAAAGACTGAATGTGGATGCCATTTTGTTCAGTTGACGTCGCGCGATCTGATTCTTTAATGATATAAAAAATCGGCCCGGCGGGGCAATATAATTTATATCAGCTCTCTAGATACGAATAACGGCCCGCTGGCGATGTCATTTTGTTACTATTTATAGTAACACTATGTTATATATATATCAAGGTTAAATCAATAATTTATCTCGCATAAACTAAGTGGCTCAGCAAGACTGCCTAAAGTGTTCTTAATCTATACAGAGAAAACAGCACGTGTAAAAATTCTCAAAGTGACAAAACATGTACTGAAAACAACAAATACAAATCATTTCACATTTTTTTTGTCGCTTATGCATTTATATAAACTACTAAAAATTGTCCTGGGTAAGCTTGCTTATCTATGTTTGCTGATAATCTGTGTTATTGTTCGGTCGTTATGGCGTATTTAAAGAAGGTCTCGCACATAAAAGAACGACGAATATACCCACCAGAACGACAATAATTGCACGTATCGGATATTTTGTCATTCTGTTTGAGAAATCATTGATACGTTTCATATCCTTTGAATATCGTTTATGTATAGGATCAACATTAATGGTGCCCTTGAAATATAAACCCTCTCGCAAACAATAAACCAAGCTCATTTCTAATTTAAGCAAGTTCAAACCCTAAGCTTATGCCATTTTATTCAAACAAGCAAATATATTTTTCAAAATTGTTAAAATACTTTTAATTCACAACATTGTATATTCTAGACAGCGCTGACCAGTTTAACACACTAGGAAGAAATATATTTCGAAGATAAAAACAATAACTAACTAAGTGATAGACCCCATATAATGTTGAAGAACTTTAGAGTTTGTTTCAGTCGAATGGCTTGTGTGATACGAAATC
>VMBQ01002205.1:0-10425 GCA_007657795.1 Dreissena rostriformis
ATTATTTGACTTGATAGCCTATAAGGTAATGTCTCTTTGAATTGCAGAAAAGTGATACAAATTAACGGTCAACGCCCTTCGGGCTTTTGCCCGTATTAAATTGCGTAGAAAAAGAAAACATATTGACAGACAAAACTATGTTACGAAGGCGGAGTAGCCACTGGGATTTAACACATGAAGATTCAATAAATACCCACACATATAAATTCTAGTACATATCTCTACCTTAAGTTTTAAATAATATTGAAATGTTTTCAATACCAATATTTCACAAGAACTAATCAGTCAACTCAAACAGAATACATATATTCTTATTACTTATAACATTTAACATAACAACTTATAACACATACAATTTTAAATTAAATTAAAATTCTGCTATAATAAAACTCTTTATTTATTATAAACATTTAATAGAAATAGAGCTCAATCAGTTTTTCTTGTACTTATATTTATTACCACAGGAACGACAGATCATGTACATGCACACTGAATTTCATTTACGTGATCTTCTGTCGATATTGAACATGGTCGTATATGAAGCAATTAAATACATATTTGGAAGAATTGATTATAACAATCCATAACTGAAAGCAATAGGCATATTTTATCGATGATTTACGGGATTCAATATTTCTAACAATATGTTTTGCACATAAGCTACACAATATCTTTATTAAATAGAAAATGAAACATATTTTAGAAAGAAAAGGCTAATACATTTAAATCAAGCTATCATTTGATGAAAGGTATAAAGGAGAGACTTAACTCCTAATGTGTTTGTATTTATTTCCTTAAGTTATTAGAAACGGATTATTCACTACATATCTTTTATTCAATTCATATTGTGACGCTAAGCCTATAATATAATAAACATCATGCTGTATTAAAAAATACAACGCCGTAATGTTTTCCATAATTCCATACCACGTATACATTAAATATTTAGTATAACTATACATTGTACCATACCTAACTGTACTGTCCCTAACCGTACCGTACCTAACCGGACCATACATAACCGTAAATAACCGTACCTAACCGTACCTTACCGTACCGAACCGTACCTAACCGTACCTAACCGTACCTTACAGTACCTAATTGTACCTAACCGTACCTAACCGCACCTAACCGTACCTAACCGTACCTAACCGTACATAACCGAACCTAACCGTACCTAACCGTACCTAGCCGTGCCTTACCGTACTGAACCGTACCGAACCAAACCTAACCGTACCGTACCTCATCATACCTAACCGTACCTAACCGTCCCTTACCGTACCTAACCGTACCTAATCGTACCGTACTGTACTGTACCGTACTGTACTGTACCGTACTGTACTGTGATTGAAATATAATTAATGGCAGACGTTTATAATAATAGTACGATTGTTTTCTGGGAACCCTTGAAGAAAACCCTTCAAGTTGTAATAAAACATAGAAACACGATTCATATGAAAACATGACACCTCAAACTATATATTATATACAATTGAAGCAAAGTACCTGATGGACGAACCAAACAAAGTTGTTATTTCGAATGAATAAAACACATATATGTAGCTTAAGCTGAAATATTTCTCTATTAATGGTTATTTAGTAGCAACCCAAACAAAATTATGCACAGACGGTAAATACTTTCGAAAGCAATAAAATAAACAATTATGAACTTTGATCTCAATAATCCATTATTTGTAGCTGTTAGCATAACACTATTTAATGGGATTCCAAATTCTAAATATATGTTTTGCACATATGCTATTTAAAACTTGTTTTAAATATAAACATGGAATGTTTAAACAACATATATATTGTAACCTTAAATTTAAAATAAAAACATCATTTTTTAAAACTCACTGTGCAACAAACTACACCGTTGATTTTATTGTCAAAACNTGAATATAGTTTGTATTCCCTTTCATCCATATGGATGCAGTTGTTACCCTTATCAGTTATGTTATAATATAATATTGATGCTTCAGTTAGGGTGTGCAAAAAAACAAAAACACAATCCGACAAACATGGCCGTAACGTAATGCATACATCCACATTATTTTGCATTAAACGTGACAGCTTTTTTAAGGTAGTGGGAGCCTAATTGATACTTTTTCAGACACAAAATTTGTTATTATTTCCGCATTTTTCAGTTATTTATAGTATATTGTAAACGTTTTATATTAGTTTTGATATCAACACATACCCCTTGACTCGGCCGGGCATTTTCTATGGATTGACCATATATCCATAATTTTGTGTTTGTGCTAATGGAATAGACATGTTTTTTGACAATAAACTTTATAAACGTACTCAACTGGATTGTGCTAGGAGACACAGCTTGGACAAAGTGTCATTGAACGCGAATTGTGCCTTTGATTTCCAATAATATATGCACGCATCTAGATACAATGGCAAAGTATACAACAAATCTTTCAGTGGCAAGAAACTTTAATTTCATTTTATGTAGTGGAATAAAATGCATATATTGTACATGTGTATTTTACATAAGGTATTTTTCACAAACTTAATGAATTTCATGAGTTTTTTTTGTCAAGAAACTACACTTTCAATATGCCGACCCTCCATTCATTATAAAGCAATAACATTGCTAATAATTTTGAATATGATATTTCTTTATGTGTGTTCTAGTTGCGTATTAAAAGCTACAGTTAAACAGTCAGACATTTTATAATATTGGCAAAATTTGGATTAATATTGATGTAATAATACAATCTTAAGGTCCCCATAAGTTAAAAGGCAACACATGAATACAGACAAAATAAACCACAACATATCAGAGTATTCCTAATATTACATAGCAATACGATAATACAAGTAATAATTGTACAAAACACATATATATACAACTTATATTTTAACAAAACAGTTCTTTAATGCAACTAAGTGTAAGATTATTTAGAATCGGCATAAAATGACAACTGAAATGAACATAACACAGTGTCAGATTTGCGAAAACAATAACTTTACATCACTGAAAAACTGAGCGAATTTAAGGACCACTTTTTGGCATGTGTTACTCTTGGTGGTCGATCATTTTTTTCTAGCAATTACAGTATCACTGAGGTAATACCCCCCAGAACGAGAAAAAACGGCGTTCAAAAAACACAGCCAGAGATCCTATAATGTTGTCAGCTGTATACCGATTAGGTATTGCTTTATGTTCAAGCACATCTAAATATAAAATGTTCTTTGCCTTTTCATTACCGATTTACTTTATTGCAATCACAATAAAGCTGTAGGCCATAATGTCAGAAATCAAACGGGTTTTCAGTAGAGATCCAAGTGATTCAACAATATGTTTCACTAGACCATCCTCTTTATGTGACTGTCCAGGATTATTTTTTCAATACATACAACATTTTGATACACACTTAACTAGTTTATTTGTTTTTTATTTAATGCTTTCCGGTGGTTTATAGAGAAATATCAATGAATTTAAACTGATAATTTCACTGTTTCAAACAATAAAAATTATAAGTGAAAATTATCGATAATTTTCACTGTTTACTGTGAAATGACGTCACTATTTTGACGAAATGACGTCATTATACCAACGACATTCTTTAGTTAAACTCTTTAACAATGAATATAAACTGTAAAAAAAGCATGAAATAAAAAGAAAATTTGTTGGATTCGGTGGAATATCGATTTTAATTCACTCGTGATCATAGAAAATATATATTTTCACTCGTGGCTGCGCCACTCGTGAAAATATTAATTTCTATGATCACTCGTGAATTAAAATCGATAATACACCGAATCCAACAAATATCCTCTATTTCGTACGATTGCGCAAATGCTTAAGTATATTTTGAATGATTACTGTTCTTACATGAATTTTACGAAAACGCGTGATTATCAAAATATGAAAATGTGGAGGATATTTGGTGGTCCGAACGCAACGCATTTTCCTTACCATGCGCATTGTTCCTTATGAATTTTCATTTTATCAGTAAAGTTTCCGCAAGAGCAATACAATATTTCCAGAAGAGATTTTTTTGAAGTTAATGGTAAAATGGATAATTCAATAAAAACACTTTCATTCATATCCTATTTAATATGTATTCTATAATTATAATGTACATTTACATAGTCTATACGAGTTAGGATTTGTGAAAAACAAACGCATTTTACTGATTAAACAACAAACATACGTTGACAAATCGTCATGTCATGTTTTTTTTTTCTCCAGAAAACACAGTAAATATTATATTTAGTTCAAAATAACAAAAATGTCATCAGTCATTGTTTTTTGGAGTTAGTTTTGTCTATTGTTAACACCATGCGGATGTCCAGCAATTTCCATAGTTGTATCCGTTGTACATTTGTTACAGTATACATTATACACTGTTTTTTTGTTAATGGCCCTATTTCATTGACTCATAACATCAAGGTAAGATTGGATGCAAACTATGTTTATCTGTGCAAATTTATTTATAAATGGTCAGAAATTGACTTGAGTAAGGGGATTTTAATTTTGTAAATCGTTAAATATATTATCGAATATCGAATATTGCGCAATATGTTTCATTCCAAGAAAGCTAATTGAGAGTAAAACAATTACATATTCACGAAAAATTGACGTGGGCATTGTTTTCATAAAAAAGAAGAAAAGAGCACTAACTTACTCAGCGTATCTGGGCAAAAATAGTTATATTGGTCAAATATACATTAATTTGAAGATCATTAAGTAATGTTGTATATTTGTTTGATCGTTATTGTTTTTAATGTTCATGGGGTACATTCTTTTTCATTTTGACAAGATTCTTTTCATTGATCCGATTGCAGAGATGTATGTGAGAGCAGGGAACGACAACTCTGCTGGGAGAATGAGGCGTTACTCAATATTAGCAAATTTCTGTGGTAGTACTTTACGTATCATAATATATCATTAATAACGTAATTTTTAATCAAGCCTGTTAACATTAGCCGAATGTTACATAAATGCAGTGTAAATATAACACTTTAAAAAGCGCAAACATGTTAATATGACATAATTCCCGCGCGCTGTTCAGCATAAACAACTAGAGAAAATGGGTAAACACACTTAAAACGACATAAACAATACCACTATAATACACATGTTGATGAATAATGTTTGTTTGTTAATAGTGTATATTACTAAAAACAAAAACGCTCGTGTTTTCCAATATATGAGTGCGTATTCTACACAACCAATAATCTGTTTCATCGATTTTGTTTACACGGGCTCGCTAATTTGCTCATGAAAAGCAATACCCACGAAAAAGCAATGACATTTGGCCGTGCACTTGACAAACACATTGTGAAGATGCTTCGAATCTACACTTGTAGCTCAATCATTCATCTTGAACGTTGTTTGAAATGGCTAACTATCGCGTAAGAAGACATCTCAGCTTAGAAGAAATGAACAAGGGGGTTGGGATGCTGGAAGGAGGAACGTCACAACGTCATGTGGCACGTCCGCTTGGCGTTTCACAGAGCGTTGTAGCCAGGGTGTGGAGCCGCTAGCAAATGCATGGTGATGTTATCCCCAGATACAGGGGAGGTCGTCAGTGGGCTACTACGCAGGCACAAGACCTTTCTATCGTGGTACAGGCCCGACGTCATCGCTCGATGAACGCCACGGCCCTTCAAAATGAATTACAGAATGCATCATGGGTTCGGGTTTCAAATCAAACCATTCGAAACAGACTGCATAGTGTTGGCATGAGGGCTAGACGACCTGCCATTCGTTAACTGTGAAAGTGAAAGTGCACATATAACTTCGAACCTTCTCGCGTTCAAGTGACCTATTAGTCAGCCATCAAAAGTTATACGGACGTCAGCGCAACATCTTCGGTCCTTATAACGTTAAAAGGTTGACTGGTCGATTACTAAAATGTGATGAGGCCCTCATTACTCTGTACTATTTCTTATATATTATTAGTACTCATTGAAAATAGCCTTTTAAGGTAAAAGTGTACTAATTATTTGGTATAAAATTGCGATTATTTATGTAAACAGCTTATACAGATTATGATCTTTGATTGTATAACTGAAAATTAAATCTATTTCATGATCCTTGAAAACAAAGGCAAACAGGAAATCATACATTTTAACGACTGTGTTTGGAAACCAATTGCAAAGCAAAAGTAATCAGCTGATTTTATCTGGTGTTTAGTATATTGTATGTACAAATAATGGCTTCAAAACACGTACATGTTGTTTTTTTTTGTCTCGATTAATCCGTTGCTATCGATAATCTATGCGCGATTATTAATTAATTCCAGTCGATTATCTGCCAATCACTTCTGATGTGAGTGTTATGGGAATCTAAACTCGGTAAACTCCACCTATGACGAAGGTACTCTTATGAACAATATAACGTGTTTGATTAATGGAAAGCGACCAATTGCCAAAAATATCAGAACGAATTTAAAACGCATACAAACAAATTTTTTAAACTGGTGGTTTACAGCATGGGTGAGGTCAATTAAAAATATTCGGGATCTCAACCGATTGCATGCAAACCGATTAGTTTCATTTTGTAGTGAGATGCAAACAAACAACACACGTTTATAGTATTTTGTTTAATAAAAAAAATATGTAAAAAAGATACACACCAATAGAAACAGTAATGAACAGCCATGATTGTCATCATTATGCGAAATATTAAACACAAAATAGAGTTAGTTGCATGTTAAAAAACCATTGTATTTACAGAAAATATGCAATGCACATTAAACACTTGCTACTTAAAATTATTTATTAAACAAAGTAAACAAAATATTAAAATCACACACATTCATATTGAAAATGATAACTCACAAAAGCTGTTCGCTAAACAAGATACGAGCGAGATACTGTACATCATGGTGTATATGTGCAAAAAAAGACTTTGTGGGTGCTTCTGCCTTAATAAATAACGTATACGTAACTTCATCAATCAAAGTTAACAATTAATAATTATGTAAACATGTCACATCCAGAATTCATTGCTTACAAACTGGAATGCGTTTTTGTCAGTTATAAATAATGAACAGCCTGTGATATCTTAAAAAAAAAATACGCACCGTATGACCTACGTTTGTGTAGCTCAATAGTTTCAGTATTTTATTTCACATGTTAAAAATTAGAAAAAAAAAATTCAAAAAAATAAAAACAAACAAAAATAAAACACACATATAAAAATCAACAAACAACGTTCAAATGATGAAAACCTTGATTGAGTAGATGACTACTCAGTTGTTATCGACGCATTTATGGATTTTGTAAGCAAAGATTACCATAGATACGAATCAAAACATATGTACAATAATATTTACACTAAGGTTGCTCTCGGATTCAGAGTCCACATAAGATTGAATAACCGAATGTTATATTTATACAGCTTAAATTTGACTCGGTGGGATAACAATTCACAGGAAATCTGTAAAAGCTTTATGTTTATATTAATGGCGTTTTGTTCTGTGTATCACCACTACGTAGTACCTGGCTTGTTGTCCGGAACTACTCTCGGAATCTGAAACAACGTTCAACTTTAAGTTTTCTACATTACACTTTGTTCTAGTGTGCTTTGTAAAATAATTGTGCAGAATAGTGTACCAGGTAATTAAGTAACTCAAGAAACAAATATATGAAGTTTATGTCGACTTATACCTTAGCGGAATCCTGGTTGAATTCAAGAGCCATGGATCGCCATGTTCTATGCCTTGGGTCGTCTGGTTCATCTATAAAAATATAATGATTAGGATTATTAATACCATACATATCTTTATAAATCAAATGTGTGTTTGATAGTGTACTCAACACGTAACATAACACATTCATTCTTTCAATAATGCTTTCATCTGTATCATTATAAAACACTATCACATTTTTTAAATATTTTTATTTACAATTATGCTTACGCAACGAACTTAACAACATATATACACTATCTCACATTTATCAGTAAAAATACAAAACAAACACATTTTGGTTATTTTGAAATAACTTGATGTTTTGTACAATATTAATTACACACGACTTCATTTTAATTTTGAATACTTTGACATTCAAATATCATAAATATTTAATTGTACATTGTAGTTTAATATGTGTACCACACCAACGACAAGAAACATACTTACTTCCAAGGCCAACTTCTTTAAATGGCGATTTCAAAAATACCTTCCCACCTTGTCCATCAGATCTAAATAGAGAGCAGATAGTTATGTAGCATTTGTCATCATAATGCACCTATCATTCATAAAGCAGGTGTCTGACGATCGAGAAGTGTTTGCTACTAAACGCGATAGTTTACGTGTAAACGACGGTCCATTGTCTTTTTAACAAATTATTGAAAAAACGCATACATACATATGTTAACAACAATAATCAGCCCATATGCAGTATTTGAACACGTGAAAGTTAAGTTTTGTATATTAACACTTTAACACTATTTAAATCTTAGCACACCCTAAATACCAAAATACTCGGAGAACGCTTGAAGTGATGGTCATTTAAAATGTGGCCATTTACTAGACGAAGTTCATACCAGTTCTGAGACCTTAATGTGTTAACACAATCAACACCAAATATGTACAATAACACATAATACCGATTAAGGTTATCCAGCCTTTTGGTATGCTTGTTTGCGTTCCTCGCTCTTCTTTTGACCACAATACATATCGCTGTGATAATTCCTATGGCCAGAATCAGACCGCCCGCCACAGAAACACCAATGATCAGCTTGATATTGTCTGAAATATAATAAGTAACGTAGTAATAGTATGATATACAGTCGTTTTTCAAAACAACCTTTGATAGAATTCAGACATATTACAATGTCTGTAAACGTTAGGATTCAAATTCATATCCTTAAAAGATCTACGTATGCATAGGTGTTTTACAAGCTGACATTGTCAATAAAAAGATAAAGCGTACCTGAAGACACACTGTCTGCTATGCACGCGAGTTCATCGTCGTCTGTTACGTCACACACCGTCCCATGTCCACATCGACCTTTCACCTTCTCGTACAATCCACATAGCACGGTGGCGTTCGAAAGTGGTGCTACTCCATGCAATAAAATACAACTCATCATTAATCGTGATTAAATCGGTGTTATCGGTCTTACCAGTTATGGCAATGCGGTTTGATTCTTTACTGTTGATAAGCATGCATAGTTTTATGAGTAAAACATAGCAAGATTACATTAGGGGCCATCACTTGGTTACAAACTGTTTCAGTTCCGCTTACATGATGAAAATATTCATCGAAATATATAAACGTTGCTTAGCATATTCTGTAACTATTCGGCAGTACATGATTCCAGTTATAGTTACCTACCTGATATCGCTTTAACCGTCTGTCCGTCATAGTTGATCTGTGTTCCTTTTGAAAGATCCACTAATGCATTTGTTATCTGTGTTGACGCGTCGACAGTGTCTACGTAGAAAAGTGTGAAGTCAACTACCAAGCTTCCAGTCCTATACAAAGAATACAGAATAGGATCGAATTATAAAAGATTTTTGCAGTCGTAATATATCTTAATATTTTTTAATACGTACATCTAAAAACAAGAGCAATACAAAAATACATATACGCGACATAACTCGAAGATCGACTACCTTATGTTATTTACGACGATTCGGAAATTCGTAATAAACCGCAACATGTAGATCCGCAGCTGCAATGAAACATGTGTATTACGCAATAACTTTTTCGTATAATAAAACCATTATTTGATTACAGTTTTAGCGTTTTCACTGGCTTCTTATTATTTGATTGACCGATCGCGATTTCAGAATCTGACACAATTTTCATTTCATAAGGTATTAGTTTCAACTTTGACTGGAAATTCGTTATTATCTCCTCGCTTTTTGAAAAGCGTGGGGATACTGTGGTTATCTCCGCCGTCCGTCCGTCCGTCTGTCCGTCCGTCCGTCCTGGCCACTATCTCCTCCTACACTATAAGCACTAGAACCTTGAAACTTACACACATGGTAGCTATGAGCATATTTTTTCGACCCTGCACTATTTGGAATTTTGATCTGACCACTGGGTTAAAAGTTATGGGGGTTGGGGTGGGGCCGGGTCAAAGATTTTCACTCATTTTTTTCAGGTTATTTTACATTAACTTCTTCATTTCTACACCGATTCACTTCAAATTAATACTGGACCTCTCTCATGACAATACGGTCAATCTCAACCATGCATGGCCCCATTCCCAACCCTGAGGCGTCCCGTCCACATAGGCCACCCCCATCCAAAATTGCTTTTTACTATAATTTCTTCATTTCTACACGGATACAGTTCAAATTGATACCGAACTACTCTTATGACAATACGGTCAATCTCAACTATGCATGGCCCCATTACCAACCCTGGGGCGCCCCGCCCACATAGACCACACCCACCAAAAATTTCCATTTACCATATTTTTTTCATTTCTACACGGAT
>VMBQ01002205.1:12344-67711 GCA_007657795.1 Dreissena rostriformis
GTTATCAACTACAAACAAAAAAAAAAAAAAAAAAAAAAAAAAAAAAAAAAAAAAAACAGATAAATACAAGCTCATACTCGTGTATGTAATTGCCTTAATGTATACCACTTATACACGAAATCATAGGGTTAATATCGCTCAGCAATAACATTTTGATATAAAATATACATAAATTAAGAATCACTCAGCGATTTTTCATGCATAGCGCCTCTTCAATCCAACCACGTTTAATGGCGTCATCAGGTACGCGAATCTACCATTAACGTTACTGAATTCATGCTCGATGAAAAAGTGTATCTGGAAGAACCTACCTTGACAAAGACCAGAGGGGGTTTTCAGGTATCCGGGGTTACATTCGCACGTAAAACCTCCTGACAGGTTTTTACAGAGTGCATTAGTGGGACACACATTTTGAGTTGACGTACATTCGTTGACGTCATCCGAGCAATTATTTCCTTGCCACCCGTTCGAACACGTACAATTTCCGTTTGTTGGATTGCAAGTTTCAGTATGAGCCACGTTGCAATCACACTTACCGGAGCAGTTCACCCCGTAAGTCCAATTAATGCATTCTGTAAATGAAACATTCGATTAAAAAGTTAAGATATTTACTTATTATAAACTACGTTACATACTTACATATTACTCTTGCATTTGAACATACAAGAGGATGTACGGATAATAGTGTTAAGCAAAAATTATGTCATACATAGCAGGCCAACAATAATATTTGGGGAAATTCATACCAATTCCTCATACCTATTAATTCAAACATTTTACTTATACACTATTTTTGCATACAAATGCTCTTATTATTTATTTATTTATACCACAAAGCAGACAACTAATTAAAGAAGAAAAGTTACCTGTACACGTGGCATTGTCGTTTTGCAGAAAATTTCCAACTTCACATTGACAGCTGTACCCACCAACAAAATTTATGCATTTTTGGCTACACGTATGTCGGTCAGTCTCACACTCGTTTAGGTCTGCAACAATGAACATATTTTTACCCCAATATATGATACTATATTCTTTACCAGGGATCCTTGAAGACTTAGGACACACACAACAAAACAGCAAAAAAAACGCCCAAGAATTAGACATACATCAATTACATTTCTTAAATGAATCACAACAATTACAATACAATCAGGCATAATATTACACAATTTGAATGTATTTTCATACTATATGGATTATTGCACTACGAGCATGTTTTATTACTGTCAAATATTATACATTTAAACACATACTTTGAATAATGTATGCCAATATCTTGTACCTGTACAATGAGTGCCGTTGTATCCTTTCGGGCAAACACACACAGCCTCTTCATTGGAAACGGAACAAGTAGCATTACGAGAGCAGCGAGCAGACTGATTTGACGTACACACTTTCTCAGCTGAAAACGCAACAACAAATCCTTAATCATTACAATGTATTTGCTTTATTGCAATGCGTTACATTTACAAATTGCAATAGCCTTTCTCTATATTGTATCATTACCGAAAATATATAGCGAATCGTGAAAAGTAAAGTGTCACACCTTTATAACTTAAATAACTATAAGACTTACCTTTGCAAGACTTTCGGTCCGTCAGATCAAGGACAAATCCCGCTTCACAAAAGCATCTATAGCTACCGACAGTATTGAGACATTGTTGTTGACAGTTGTTATCGCCCAGGCACTCATTTATATCTAATAAATCAATACAAATAAATAAAAAATGTTAGTTATTTGGGTTTGTGTTAACAAGAATGTGTTGCTCTTACAAAATAAAAAGAAGTTATATCATACATTTAATATTACAACTTTATTTATAACTTTCCGAAAAAATGAACGTCGAACAGCTACACAACACCATTAATAGTTTACAAACATTGAATCTAAAAATACATCGCAGCCATATAGAACAATTTCAAGTATACATTAACACACGATGACATTTTTACACTGTTAAATTATATACCTGTACACGTTCCATTCCTGACCACAAAACCTGTTTTGCAGCTACACTGGAAACTTCCCGGTCTATTAATACAAATCTGATCACAAACGTTCTGGTCAGCAGCTTGACATTCGTTCAAATCTAAACAAAGTATAATATTTAATTCAGTCCGTTACTGTTGTTTTCTTTGGTCTGAGAAGACCAACCGACTGTGTAAGCTTTTAAATTGTTGATTTACAAAAGTAAGTAGTTTATCACATCAGTTCTAGCCAGACCGTTTTTTGGTCACCTAAACTCTATTTTCTTATTCTCATGTATAATATCGTAAAAACGTAATTGTATGATTTACTCGAAAGCACTGAGTGAGAACCTATACTTAAACAGCATTTTAAAAACACATTTGCGTACGAAAGATCGCAAATATGCTAGAACCACATGACACAGCTTTGCTTTTGTCCCAACCTTCGCACTTTCCCAATGCTATGTTTTTCTTGTAGCCCTCTTGGCAGACGCAAGACGCACTGCCAGGCATGTTCAGGCAATAGGTATTTGGTTCATTGCAGACCACCTGATTATCGCTGCATTCGTCGAAATCAACGTCGCAACTGACCCCTGTCCAGCCCGGGTTACATACGCACCCTGCAAAAGATCAGATTGTAGAAGTGGCTGTTGTATTCATTACACTTTAAGCAGTAGAAGAAACAGAAACTGCATGGGTAGTAAGAGTTGTTATAACAGTTTGTAATGAACTACAACTATATGGTTGTTGATAGTTTTCTCGTTGATACAATTTTTAAAGAACACTTACCTAAGGTACTATTACACACGCCATGGATGCACGAACACGTTAGCGAACACTCTTTCCCATAATGGTACTTGTCACATTCTAAAAAATATTTCATAATTGTTTTAATCCTCAACAAAAACACGTCGGTGTCATGGTTTAATTAAAAGACTATTCGTTTCAAAATTCAAAATACAACGATAATCGAAAAATGTGTCTCGCACAAAATAACGTACACAACGCTTTAGAGGAGCCCATATTTTACAGATTGAATAGCCAAAACTCGTAATCATATCAGCAAATTGCCACCTGTATCAATAAAGCTTTTTTAGTAATATATTACAATTTTGATACAACTATTTCACACCTGCGCATTGCCGTTTGTTATTTTGCAGCTTCATACCGACAGGACATCCACATACATATGAACCAACGGTATTTGAACACGTTGCTCCTTTAGAACATTCGTTAACCTCCTCACATTCGTTAATATCTATTAAAACGAATATAAAACAATTATGTTTATTGTTTGTTAAATGCTTATGTTATACTTCATTTAAAAAAAGGTTAATACTTGTTCAAACTCTTTTTAATGGATTGTAAAACACATTTCAATTAAAGGTTAACAATATATGTAACGCGCTTAAAGCCGGTACAGGGCAAAGCAATGATGAACATCAATGCATTTAACGGTATGAATAGCAATTTGATGAATCGTCTTAATTAGTGAGCTTATTAACAGAAAATCCTTTATTTGACAATTACTACGACATTATTTTACCTGTACAAGTCTGCTTATCAATGGCAAGTTTAAAGCCTTGCGGGCACTGGCATGATGGAACCTTGTCTTGTACCACACAGTAGCCGGTGCATGTCAGATTGCGGAGTTCTTTGCAATAGTCTTTCACTGAAAATATCGTATATTGTCTATTTCAATAATACAACAAACCATAAATGGTATCGTGAAATGTGCCTTCCTTTTTTTAATATAAGATTGTTTGACCGATTTACCGAAAATATGTCATTTCTTTACAAAAACATGATTATAAATTCGCGCTTTGATTGCGTTTATACGATGCTTAAATGACACACGTTTTACCTTTACTACACGACTTTCTGTCATCGTTGAGTCTGTATCCGAAGTGACAATAACAGTTATAATATCCTGGATTGTTTTCACACATCTGTTCACAGTCGGCCACGGCCAGATTGCACTCATCTATGTCTGCGAATTATGACAAGCGTTACTGATTACTTTAAATCGTCTGTCTTTGACTTCACAAGGAATGCTCATTGTGGCATTTAATACATAAACAATATCAAGTAATATTTGCTTGAAAATTGTCAGTATATGGGCCTGTTCAAGAGCGTCTTATATGTGCAGACCAAATGTGTGAGTTTAACATGCCATGTAAATCCAAACTATGTCACACACGGTAAATGTTCACAAAATAATAGGGATGTAGATATAACAGTACTTGGGACGACCAATGATCATATGTTTGGTACGTTATAATGTTTACTTTCTTCGAGAAGGACCTTTAATTTGGTAAAGGTGTAGCAAGAACTGAATCTGTGACATGAAGCCACTAGAAAATGATTCCAATCCGCCCTAAAGCTTCGTAGAAAGACGATAAACTATATTATACCAGAACAGTGTGTCAAGTTGACTTCTGTGTAGCCTGATTTACATCCACAGGTGTAGCTTCCTTCTGCATTCAAACACGTCTGGGTACACTCGTTCAACTGTGGATCCGAACATTCGTTTATGTCTGGAACAAGCATTATGTAATCCAAATACATTATATCATAAAGACATGTCCAGCTGTAAATCATTATACAAAATACTTTTGTATTGTATATTGTGTAAGGTATGCTATAAGCAATGCTTATGTTTTGTTGATATTATTATAGATGCGATTTCGGGTATGGGGACAACTGTTTCTATATCTGTTTAAAGTATAATTTCGTGGTTAATTTATAATAATTTAATTTAAATAACTTACGTTATGTGCATTTAAAACCATAATTTAACACTAATTATTATAAAATTAAATATTTAAGCAAAATTTGAAAATAAATGTATACTTATTTTGATTCAAAAATACCAAACCTCGGCAATATCCGTCAGCATCTTCCTCGTAGCCTTGCAAACAATCACAGCTGTACGAGCCTTTGTTGTTACTACAGGACTTCCTTGCATCACCGCAGATGCCTGGCTGCCCCTTGCACTCGTCGACGTCATCGTCACAGGAACTTCCTGCCCATCCATTGGAACAGACGCAGCCTCTGACTGGGTCGCATCTCTCTGCACCTCGTCCGGTACAGGCACACGTTTGGCCGCAGTTCATTCCCCAGTTCGGTATCTCACATGCTATAAGAATCGAATTTATGTCTATTCCGATCAAGTACGTATTTGAATTTGTACTATACATGAGCACAATATTATAGTGTGTTAATAATATTTAGTTTGTGGAAAAGGGTGCGCATACTTACGTTCACATGAGACTTTGTCTACCAGTTGATAGCCCGCTATGCAGCTGCATTGAAAACTGCCGATCGTGTTTATGCACTCTTGTGCACAAATATGTTGAGAGCATTCGTTAACATCTGCAAATAAAAATGATACATTTTATTTATAAATCTACATGATTGAATAATATGTTTAATAGGTGTATTCAAGATACAATAGACATACAGCCCATGAGTATATATGTTCAAAACATAATAACGTTTATTAAAGCATGACAATTTGATCAGTATTGAAGTGCATAAGTAGTTTAATAAAGTATCAATACATGAATAAATCGTTATGGTTGTATTCGCTATGCATGTAACATAACATAGATTCCACTTGACTTCTACGGAATACAAAAGACTTACCTTGACATTGAAATGATTTTTCATTTAACAAGAAGCCTGCATCACAGAAGCACGTGGTCTTATTGCTCTTATCAAGGGTACATCCCGATGTTTGACTGCAGTTGAGTGTTGAAGCAGCACATAGGTCAGAATCATCTGTAACAGCGCAATTATGATTTAGAAAAATACTTCTTTTATATAACTTTAATAGTAACTCCATGGTTCATCCATAATGAACTATATTGATATAATTCAAACGATCGTGATAGCATAAATACTCACAATGAAATCTTTCTGGGTTTTTTTGCGGCATATTAAAACAATCATTATTTTGTGCAATATTGTGGTATATATATTGTCGTATATCACACTTATAATGTAAGACTTACTTTTCCTTAAATTTAAATACGTATTCTGATAAATAAATGTGTAAAAGTTACTGGTAGAAAGAGGAAAAATTATGGATACCTCGTAAACATGTCCAATTATAAACATTGAAGATAAAACCAGGCTGACATTTGCAGAGAAAACCGCCTATCGTGTTATCGCAGATCTGAGTGCAGTTGTGAGTAGCCTCGTTGCATTCGTTGATATCTATAAGCAAAAGAAACATGTATTTTTGCAATTATGCATGAAAAACAAATAAAGCAACTACGAATTAAAAACAAATCAACTGTACGAAAATGCATTTTTTATACTATGAAATTAATTGTAATTTTTCTTCAAAACAAAAAATACCTAATGTAACTCCTTACAGTCCACAAGGTAATGTATTTTTTATCAGCCCGAAATCCGTGAGGCTTTTTTTTTTCAATCCAAATAAAAACTTTTAATTAATTAAACGATTAGAAATTTTAAATATTGCTTGTGATTTCTGTTGTACATTGTGTCTGGCATTTTTAAATCTATTTTATAAATCACAAAAAGACTTTACTGTGATGAGTATGTTCAATTATTCTGCAAAAAATATCCCAATGTTAAATATCGCGATTGTTGTGTTTGTCTGAATTTCAAAATGGTTATTTTTAAGAAACCAAATCTGTTTAAGTCTCATACCGATGCATTTATGTTCGTTGTTTGGATCGACTAGGAATCCTTCCTTACAATCGCACGAGTAACTTCCCTCAGTATTGATGCACATTTGGTCACAAGGGCTGCTTAAGTTGCATTCGTTTATATCTATAACATATTAATATGTACCATTTGTTTGGATTTCAAAGCAAGTGTATCAAAACATGCGAATAAAATATAATGATTAAAGATATATGTATGTTAACAGTGCATACTTTACATAGACAATGGTCTCATTGATAGTGGACATACTCATACTTTTCACACACAAAACATTCCAACAGACAGTTAAACAATTTAACAGTTGATTATAGTGTATTCATGTAAATAAACAATTTATTTCTATTCCCTTAATATACTGTTTTTTTTTCATGGATACCAATATCAACCCAATATAATTTGTGGAAAATCTGATGTTTAAAACAAAAACGTACATACCAATGCAATCGTTTGTGTTTGTTTTTGTATCATATCCCTTTGGGCAGGGAGAACACGAGTATGTTAAGTTCTGTGAGACGTTGGTACAGTTTCTTCCTAAGGTGCAAGGACGTTCAGCGCACCAGTCGAATGTTTTATCACAATTGTCACCTGTAATAATATTATAATATATTAAGCACAAATAGCTGATGTGATCCAAAGCAGAGGATTGTTTTCAACATGGTCAACGCAGTATGGCACGCCAATAGAATATATGAATATACACCAATACACTAACTTACAGTTCTTTATTTACCTTTCATATACCTAATGCAAAATAAACCAACAATGAACGCGTGCACTAGTATATGCTATTCCTTCGTAAAATACTTAATTTATTGATTAACAAATTTCATTATTAAACAAAATAATCCCAGCTTTGTTAATTTTTGTCGGTTTGCTGCTTATAGTAATTGACAGTTTGCGATATTTGTTATTTTTTAAACATCCAGCTTTTACCAACCGGTGTATCCAGAGAGCAGTGTCCATTACCATGGCAACCAGTGCATAGCTGTACCTGTACAGTGTGCTGTTGAGATTGCTTCCCATCGGCATTGACAGCAACGAACCTGAAGTTGAAATATACATATTTGCCATCATTGCCTTGATCCAGTGATTTTTTTCATACGTTATGAAGAACAAATACATATAAGTGATTATTATCAATACAATTATGTGTGCATTAACCTTGGTATACATTTTTGCATTGTTTGAAAAAAAAAGAACAAACGATTTGTTATTGTTTAGTTTTATCAAGTAAATATGCGTATACAAAAGTTCGGGTGTCAAAGGATCCATGCATTTTAACCATGCCAGTATAAGGTTTAAATAAAGGTTATATTTAAGCAACTCATGTAGTGGTTTCTAATATAATTTATACCATATGTTGTGTGGAAGATCATCTGACTGTTTGAAATAGAGCGTCTGCGACGTTCTGTTATATGTTGTTTTATTATTTTCGTTGCTCACAAAAGCGATTTCTAACTTATCTTCAAGATCTAACCGACACGATATTTGTTCTCCAACTGTTGCATTTACGCTGCACGTATTATTTATTGTTGGCACAATTTTAGCTGAAATGGATTGAAATGCTAGTGTTTTGGTTCCTTTTTTAAACTTTGAAATGTAAAAAGCAAAACAGCAAGCAAAAATAACTCCGTACAAAGTAAATAGTTTCTCTTGTAAAATGCATATCATGATTTATTATTGGTAATGACAACTCATAATATATTTCATATTTGTATACACAATTGATGAAGATAAAAGAAATAATGATAACGGTACAGCATTTTTTGTCAAGTGTTTGCTTAAAAATAGGGACCCCACATTAACATAATTAAAGAATATTCTTGTATTTAATGTGGATACGAACTCACTGTGTTGTTGGTTTTCTCAAAATAACTTATGCTAACGCGTGAACGCATAACTGAATGATATATGGAACAAAGTGAACAATTATAATGTGACAACACAACTGGTGGATTTAATACCTATTTCTCGTGTGTTATCGTTAATAGTTTCATATATGCTGTTCGTCGCCTTTGCAATGGTACTGTTCAAGGTGAATGCATAGTCGAACACGCATTCTATATTCTTTGAACCGTTGCATGTCTTTTCAGCTTCAGCAAGCGTTACCTTGTCGACCGTATCCAGGAAACGTGGTATGTAAGAAGCGTTGTGATAATCGGAATGGCTCTTACCGTCGTCATAGATAAATACTGACGAACTGTCATTCACGGACCCTGAAATTCAGTACTTCATTCAATCACATTTATCAACTTATCCACATCCTAAAATTAAAATACACAACACGTGTGAAATTGTGCTAGCAATATAAGTACCAGGATTTTTGTTAGAACGATAAAATTGTTTCTTTATTATATGCATCTTAAAAGTTGCTTAATATAAAAAAATCAAACATTATGATATAACGTTTTAAAAGAAAAACTTACATGTCTGACCAAATCTGAATATCTCCATGTCACTTGCATTAAAATGTAGAAGGCTCCCATTTGGATATACAAAATCATTGAATGGGTAACCGTCAAAATTGCCTAGGAGACCTTTCGTCACGTTGTTGAATGTCTTCGGTACTATGGTATTCAATGACAACATTCTGGCTCCTTTTCCTATTTCGAGCGTTATACCTGCGAATTGAAAACATGACTTGCACAAATTTAGTTACGATACATATCAAATACTTATATAAATTAATACATTTCATTTAAGTTTAACACTTGCGACACAACACTGAATTAACAGTAAGCGAATAGAAGGAGAAATCCTTTTTATATATATCGAAATGTCATGTATTCCTTGCAGTAAACAATAACTAGCACCTAAAGATGCTTAAAATGGGGTTACGTTTGCGGAAAGGTCAATGTAAATTAATTGCTTATTAACAATTTGTGTTCGCATTGACTGTACCTGACTCCAGGAATGATACCCTCAACAATCCGTCTTCTCCAGCAATAGAGAGGGTGGGTGTATTAAACGCGAACTGATCGTTTCCCGTGTCCTTTAATGTCTTCGTTAGGTCGATTTCATTCCCATACAAAATTAAATCTGAATATACATGCACGGTAAAGTGTATTGTTATAATGTTCATGTCAATGTAAATTATACAGTAAAAAGAAAACAAAAAGACAATACTGTTAAAGATGTAGTTCAAATATTATCATAGTTCACTGAAAAAACTTCAGGACAAATAGATGTGATCGTGTAATTATTGCAATTTTTTAGAATGCATCTCATGATTTGTTCTACATAATACAAATTTATTCAAATAAATATCACTTTTTATTTCAAAGCCAAATAGTTCGATTAAGAGACAATCATTGGAATGAAACTTCCTGTTGGACAGCATCCAAACTATGACTAAAGTCGGCGAACATAGTCAACGCACACATCTTAGTGTTGTACACTTACCATCCTTTGCCGTATTAAGCTCGATATGAACTGAAGCATTCGCATGATCTCTTGCCGCAAACGCCGTGAAGATGGTTGCATCGGAGAGATTTCCATCTGCCTTCAATGCCCTCTCCGTCCTAGCTTGGAGTGAAAACGTGACATTTGACGTCTTAATGCTCAGCAACACGTATTCCCCGAGTCCGTTGAACGTGTAGTTCATTCCGTCCAGTGTGCGCATGTGTGGATCTCCCCAGAAGGATCCTAATACACACAAGCGTACCCAGTGAATTAAAGTAAGACACCGAAAGGAAAATACTTTCACATGACATAACTTGACATAAATATGCAAGTGCACGGTAAAGATAATGTGAGTTATTATGAATGTATCATTATTAATATTGCACCACTTATTATGTATTTTATGTAGTACATGAGCATCATCGGATATAAAATGAAAAAAAGAAAAGAGGTAATTAAGCCCAATTTAAAGTGGGAATTTTAATTTCCTTGTTAAGCAATAAGTTTAAATATGTTACCAAAGTTGTACGGCGACTCGGTGTAGCATGTGCCTGTAGAATGCAGTTCGTAATAGAGATCACAGTAGTCGGATTTCGTACAACATTTTTCCTTCATGATGACGTCATTTTCATCGTGATCACGTGGTGAGCATGACGAGTGTGAGAAATGAAATCCACCAGATAAAGGCCTCGTGTCCACAAATGTCAATGTTGAACGGTAATAACAACACGACTGAAAATTTGTGAAAATTCTCAGTATAACCGCAAATGATTTTTTTCCCGAATCTTTAAGTGAACCACTTCAATACACAGATATCATAACAAATTGTGAGGTATATGCTGTAGTTTTACTGACCTTTCCGTATGGTTTGTAACTTTCGCCCAACACCATGTCCACGCAGACAACATCGTTGCTTTCAGGCAGACGCACTTGGCGGCGAATCTGCCAAAACCAAGGGTCCCATTGGGCCAGACCGACGTCACAAGGGCACGTAGGGAGACGTTGTGAGTAGAGATGAATGCTTTGTTTCAAATGAAGGTTTCTGTTGTACCACTTAATACAGTCCAAAGCGTGGTGCCTTACTGTCGTCTTCTTATCATTTAAACTTTTAAGTAGGAGTCCCCGGATTCCTGCAAGATAACTTTCTTTTAAACACATAATATCAAAGAAATATATTATTTATTAACAGACTGATAAAACGTTTGCAAAATTATATTAAGATACATCAACCAATGGGATTTCCGCAATAAATGTGTTTCAACAAAAATGATTTTGAAGAACAGTTGCAATTTACCTCCTGTTTTCGGTAGCAGATCAAATTGAAGTGCATTTTTGCTGAACGAGTAAATGTGACTGTATATCAGTCTGTCTATGTCTGCATGACCGATCCATAAAGGGATGATCTCTTTATCAGTGTTCCATTTCATTAAATTATGTCCGTATATTGTAAAAGAAAAGGTTTGTTCGCCGCTTGAAATTATGATCAGTTGAAACGTTGCTGTCTAGAAAATGTTAATAATACAATTAACAATTACTCAAAATATTATTATAGTTAATTCGATAACAAGTGACTAACTACCGAAACAATAACATGTTTATAAAGAAAACAGAGACCAAAACAACATATATTTCTAGGATGCACACTTTGTTAATAATTAAAAAATACTATATGCAAACATTAAACTAAAATAAATCTGTCTTCTTTTCCTACTGAAGTTTAGGATGTAACTTGTATAAAAAAACTTACTTACATTATAAGGACTAAATGATGGTTTCACGTTTTTCCATGTTGCTATCAAAACAAAACTTGTGTCGAATGTTGATATATTTTCGACACTCTTGATTACACTTTCAATGAATCGTAATTCTTCCGCCACTTTAGGTGGAAATGGGTAATCTTTCAGGACATCATATGTTCTAAACGTGATTGTGGATAAATGGTCCAAATAGATTTCTGTAAAGTATGCCGCCACAACTGGAAAGTTGATATTTGCTTTCCCATCCAAAGCCAATTTAGGCTTTTCAGACAGGTACTTTGTATCAAAACTTATGAGCCCTCTCCTACACACCTAAATATAAACGTATTTGTTAGAAGGTTTTTTTTTTATTTTAATGATTTACAACGTAAGGCAATGAAATAAAACACAATCTTAAGAAGATCATAACTGACGGGTATAAGGGTCATATTAATTTGTCGAGTTTTTAAATATCATTCATTCAGTGACTGTTTCTTAAGAATTTCAAAATTATTTCCGATTAACAATTAAAAGTGTTCTTACATTCATTTCAAGTATTGCTTTGTGATAAACACAATTTTAAACAATCATTCAGTGATCATTCGATCGCATTTGTATCGTTGCTTCTAAAGAAAACAAGTAAGAAAAATAAAACATAAAACAAAAGTATCCGCTAAAGCAACCTTGCATATACTCAAATATAGACCTACGTGCATTGACCGCCTCATTTTGTTGAAGACTGGAATCGCAGGTGGGAAGACAATGTGTTCACTGCATAGGTCATGGCCAAGACTTGTATCTCCTGCTTCTTGCCCGAATGGCAAAAGTGGCACTTTGAAAAAACAACCATAAAGCTTCTTAAATTATTCAAAGGAAACTGCATTCTCACCATGAGTTTGTGTAAACATGAAACAGAGGTTGAATCAATAATTATTTATGTATTTATTCGAGCCTTAGTTGCAAGGAACCAGTGAGTAAAATCAAAGACATTTAAAAAAAAAGGTTTCAAGTAAATTGAGCATATTTATCACAGCAGTTTAGGCAGTGAAGAAATCTTTTCCAATGGCTTGAAGCAAATAAAAACACACTATGGAATAACTTTATGCAACTGATACGCCTGATCATTAATAATGAATGTTGCTTCTTTGGTTGTCAATTCTTACTGATGTCGCATGTGCCGGTCCTTTTGTCTTCCACACCAGACATACAAGCGCATATTGTGTTCTCACAAATTGCATTGATAGACCGACACATTCTTGCATCAGTACAATGCCCTCCGATGTCAGCTGAAAGACCGTAAAGGTAAACTGTAGTTTTTTTAACAGATTTGTTTAGGATAGCTTTCGTAAACGTAGATTATATTTTAAAGAACTAGCTTGTCTCCAAATGGATTACACGGTAATAAAATTACATTTCTGGATGCAGGTTGGAACAGAACTGTTCCACGCGCCTGTAGCGGAACACCACATGATGTCATTGCCTGTCAGCAGATACCCTTCTTCACATCGAAATCGTAGGAGAGAATTATATGTTGTTACCATTGCACTTCCATGGAGCATTCCGTTGGATGGCACTGTAATGTTGCCACAATCTAAAACAATTTAATAAATGTGAAAAAGCATGTTCTGAATATGTGTTTTTAACCAAAATTTGATTACGTTATTTTATTACAGTACCTATTATAATTAAACACATTTTTATTTGTAGGCGAACGAAAATACATATGATTCTTGGAATTCTGGATTTCTCCCCGTTATATCTTAGTCTAAATTTAGCAAACGTTGGTAACCATTTTAGACGGCAGAATCAACGTTTATGTGAATATTATCAGGACATATCGATTGACGTCACGGAGATGACTTGTTTAACACAGTATAGTGTTTGGCGCGCACTCCATCGTTGTAACGAAATTTTGCGCGTATAACGTCAGGAAAATGTTACCGGATTGTAAGAATTCATATAATACAAGATATATTGACAAGAGAAACATTACTAGTGATCTTATATTCACTGGCAGACTCTAAACCAGTCAAAAACGTAGTCTTAAATGAAATACGTAAACTGTTGCATACGCATCTGATATAGGAAATAGTAATTTGTAGTCTTTTAATTGCTTATATAAACCAGAAGATACACTGCTTTACTACAAATCTAACGATCTGCGTAGGGATAAACACTTATTTACTGATATGTAACCTAAATAAACAAACTATGCACACGCGCCAGTATCCATGTTACCTATTTTATTAGCAACATTTTGACAATAAAGAAACACATGATTAAAAAAAAATGAATTGAAAAGGCATACTTTTTATGACGCATGTTGGTTTACCGCTCCATTGGCCGTTGGCTTGACATAGTAGTCTACTGTCACCATTGAGATCATACCCAATTTCACACTGCACCACAATTATTGACGCATATTCTCTTGTTGCGCCGGTAACTTTGCCGTTTTGCAGGTCAATCTGCTCGCACACTATGTTGAACACAATAATAGCATATACTTACTCATATGGGGTGTTGCGGCAGTTTTGCTGATTTTTTTCCATCTAATAACTTTTGCTCAAAATTTATATTCAAGTACTACATACAAATACTATATGAAAAATGAAATAAAAACATAGGGTCACCGGCCTTCTTTTGATTTTATTCACCATTTTATAACATGTACTTTTTAATTAAATCTGAAAAATCTCTAATTGCATAAAAATGATTAATTACCTATGAAATCGGCAACATATTGAT
Organism: Dreissena rostriformis; assembly: GCA_007657795.1. Lineage (NCBI taxonomy): Eukaryota > Metazoa > Mollusca > Bivalvia > Myida > Dreissenidae > Dreissena > Dreissena rostriformis. The sequence goes on from VMBQ01002205.1 coordinate 26,900, forward strand.
ATTATATAAGATAATATATATCATATACCATTTAATTAAACCACAAACTACCAAAAAATGGAGAACACAAGTTAAATTTTAAGAAATTTTAATTTTTATAATTTTTATGTCACCCAAAAAAACGTTTTTTTTTTACTATTTTAACACAAAAATGGAAGTTAAAAAAGTTCTATCTAATAACTTTTTGCGAAACTGCTCAAATATGTTCATCTACGTATTGTTATCATAAAACAAAAATAAAAAAGGGGGGTCACCGCACTTTTAACAGAGATTTTTTTGTTCAACTATCCCTACCGTCTATGTCAAATTTCCTAAAATACAGCAATTAGGCGAAACCCAAGTACCGGTACACAGACTGTTATGCATAAACATTATAGATTGTTTACAATCTTAATTGGGATCACAACGGCTTACTAAAACACAGCACTAATACAATATTTAATCACAAACATAAGACCATACAGTATCAAACTCGACCTTAATCCTCCATAACAGGGACTTGTTGACAGATTTCGGCATGTTTTGGAGTTTGTGATTAAAGGCTTTAAATTTATTAATGTAAACAACAGGACTAAAGAGCTCCAGGAAAAAAAACAAGAGTGAAATAAAAGAAAGAAAAAAAGAATAAAAAAAGTTTACCGCACCTGGGATCGAACCACTGAGTACCTATTATGAACCTTCTCGGTCATAAATGTGTGATGATTCTGATAACAAAACTATTGGGTTGTGATAATAGCATCGGTGTTGCCATAAATATATACTCGGTTAAATAAACTGCCGCAACACCCCTTAAGCTTTTACAAGTAATTTGATGTACTACTATATTTTTTACTTTTGTATGTTAAATGCTATCAACTTTTATTTATAACCTGTGTCAGTTTAATATAATGTGCTTACCAACAAAATTGCATGTCGGGTAGTCTGTCCAATTACTGTTATACTGACAGTTTATGATAGGTGCGCCGGACAACCAAAATCCATTCTTGCAGGATACTGAAACCACGTCATTATAGTAGTATGATGTCCCATTAACTGTACCATTCGCTGGGGTAGGATCACCACAATCTACAATATTATAATTAAACATATCATTGCATAAAAAAAATGAGATCAATACATAAAATGTTATGACAAAGGACGTTCCTTGTGATCAGTTTTCATGAAATACTTTGTAATGGCGTAAAGCCACAATTATATTTTATAAATAGTTTTCGAATTTCAAGTGATCATAATATAGTAAGCAAAGATCTATACTAAAATAATAAGCAAATCATTATATTACATTTGCGAATGCATGTCGGGACTGAACTGTTCCATTTGCCTGTTGCGTCACACCACAAGATGTCATTTCCGATGAGTTGATAACCATATTGGCATCGAAATCGCATCAATGAATTAAACGTGGTTAAAACAGGATAGTCAATTATTACACCGTTGGTTGGTTTCGTCACGTTGATACAATCTTAAGAAATATAAACATACAATTAATGGCAACGGTTAAAAAAACATTGAAGTAAAATTGACATAATCAGGAGAGAAAGTATAATTCGAGCTGAAAATAATTTACTTAAATATAAATATAGTGACAATTCAATTGAACCGGCCCAGAGAAAAACATTTATAAAGCATCTTGTCCTTTATGCCTGCCGAATGGCCACTTGTCAAGCACAGAATGCCGTTCGTCTGTGATTTATTCAATAACAAGTGTATTGTACTAAGAATAAATACTATAGCAAACGATGAAAATTATCCTCATACAAATAATAATTGTAGACACGATGATAAAACCTATATGATGGCATTCGTCTGTGATTAAAACAGAATGTATATGTAAATTCAAATATTAACATTTAAGCAAGTGATAAGTAATACTTACACGCGATAACACTACAATGTATATATAACAACCTAACAATAAAATAGGCACTGCCTTAGAAGGGTAATACAAAATATATAGGGTTATTTGTACTTTAATATCGATAGAAAGATATAAAATATAAATTCAACTGGATTACAATTTAAATGATTATCTGTATCTCTTTTACATGAGCAACACAGTTGCATTTCATGTGGCGATTTAACGTTAAAAACGAAAAATACAACGTTATTTCATACATTTTTGTGAGATAATCAAATTGAAAATAGAATGCATACTGTGAATGACGCATGTTGAATTATCGCTCCATTGACCTTCGCCTTGGCATGTTAGTTTGTTGTCACCTCGAATATAATATCCGGTATTACACTCCACTTCAATAACAGCCCCATACTTTGTATTAGTGCCGATAATTCTTCCATTTGAAACATCCATCTTCCCACAATCTTAGAAAATCAGTTTGTGATATTAGATATGTGCATTAATATGAAATATCATTGCATATATAACATAAATAAGATTAGTGTTTGTATGCGTCATAGGTTTTGTAACGTATGTTAGGTACATATATGGGTAAGTGCCTTTCTGTATTATAGTTGTTTTAAGATATTTTTGTAACATATGTGTTTGATTTGTTTGTGTCAAAGTTTAAAAAAAAAAAAAAGTTTTCAAAGCAAAGATTGTATTCAACATCTTATATAAACTATACATGTATATATATTAATTGCGTACCAATCTGTGCACATATAACGCTATCACTCCATCCAGTTTCAGTGCACGTGATAACACTTGGTCCTTCTAAGTTGTAACCCACGTCACAACTGATAACTGCTTTAGAATTAAGGGATGTAGACGTATTTGTCATCACTTTCGCATTTGATATAGCTGGTCTTCCGCAATCTGTTAGTAATGATAAAAAACAATAGAAAATCCTTAGTTTTTGACAGTATTTATAATTTGATTTTTGTGATTTTTTTTTCAATTGATTCGGTAAAAGAGTGATAAAAAATCATCACTTTTTAACAGTGGTTGACAAAAAAAATAATCATTTATATCAAAAAGAAGCGTTTTTTTTATTTTTAAACAATAAACATGTTTTACAGTTATTGATAAAAAGTTATTAATTCAATAATAGCTTTTGTGAAATTCTTTACATAACAATAATTAAAATTAGAATTTTATTATTAATATCACTGTCCAACCCTTTTAACGTCCCCATTAGTACACGTTCTATGAATAACATATCAAGTCTTGAAATTATAAAATAAATGGACAATTGTTACGTTATTTGAATTTGAATTTGTCTATAGCGTACGGATTCCCGTTAAACAAAAGAAACAAAAGCGTTGGCCTTATTTGACTATGCTTCAATTAAACCCGTACAGTATACTGTCTGTGTTTGTGATTGGATAATAGCGAAATAAACTGGAATCAAATTATTTTCTGTTCAGAATGTTTTTTGCCGAAATAGGAATAAATGTTGCAAGTCAAAAACGACGAAGCTTGTCCCAACAATTCCAAGAGCAAAATGCTACCGATATGAAATTATGGCCATGTCACTTACCAGAGGGATCGCATATCGGGTTGCTGGACCACGTGCCGTTTCTAAGACATGTGATGACTGACTCGCCAGACAGTATATAAGCATTTTCACACGAAACACTAACCACTGTATTGATAGTTGTTTCTGATGTATTCACTAAGCCCTTTGTTGGCGTCGGGTCCCCACAATCTGTAAAATACATTGACATTATATTGTCATACATAGTAGTATAGACTAGGCTCATATAATCAAAATTAATGCTAGGAACCGGGCAGTTAGCATACTCTTTTAATTTGATGGTCATCAGTTTGAATGTGCAAATTGTCCACTTTGATTTGTATGCTTTAATCAAGTACAATATAACTTACCAATGAGTTTACATTTCGGTACATGAGTGTAATCCCAAACGCCACTAGCCTCACATTTCACGGTCCAAGAACCAAATGGAGTGAAATCTGGTTTGCATCTGACATCTGACATATGTCCGTATGTGGTCACATTGTTTATGTTAATGGTCATATTCGCAATGTGTAAGGCGCCACAATCTGTAAGGTAGAACATTTTAAAAAGTTGTTCATCACTTTATGAACTTGTTATTATTCATAATACATTTAGATTGTATGTGTTATGTTTATTATAAGTAGAAGACATCTTACCAACAATGGTGCAATTTGGGTATTCACTCCAAGTACTGTCATTCTTGCACTGTATGACGGAATTGCCAGTTAACGTGAAACCTTTTGGACACGATACCGAGAGAACACTGTCTAGGAACCGTGAAGTCCCGTTAACGATGCCGTTATCTTGTATTGGATCATCACACTCTGCCCAAGAAATAGATTGTTGGATAATTGTGGTTATGTTTTTCAAACTCTAATGCTTCATAGATTAATCGATACACACTTGGATATAAACATAACGCCGTTTACTAACAGTTTTTATTTAACACATGAATATCTTAGTGTACAAACATCGTATTACCTATTAAAGCACACGAGGTAGAACCTGTCCATTGTCCATTTAGTTGGCAAACCCGCACCGAATCGCCAATCAGTCGTCGACCATAGTCACATTCCATCCGAACCACAGTTCCAACTGTCGATGTTGTGTCGTTGACATTTCCATTTGGTGGTGCAGAGGCACCACAATCTGTAACAGATCAATATATAATTATTTTATTTAATGAATTTGTTAGTAAAACATACCGAAATCCAATTCAAATATTGTTAATTATCAAAATAGTGAGATATAACAAGAGGTGTATTTCTATAACATAAACATTTACTTCATTATGTTTAGTCCTTCGATTACCAATATTTGCTGATAATCGAGTGCGACACTTCTATAGTTGATACATAGATATTTTACTAAAATAACATACAAGTATTTTTTGTTTCGAGTTTTATTTAAAACACATATTTATCAAACCAATAGCAACATATGTAGATCAACATATTTATTACACACTTAATCATGAAAGCAAAACTTACTTATGAGTTCACATTGAGGGACGTGCGTGTAATTCCAAACGCCGCTAGCTTCACATTCCACAGACCATATACCAAGTGGAATGAATCCTGGTTTGCAACTGACAAATGCTATTTGTCCATAGGTAGTTGTGTTACCAACGTCAGTCGTCATATTGGCAAGTGTTAGTTCTTTGCAGTCTGTGTGCAAGAAATGTTCAATTCAGCATATAATTATTTGAATAGCAACATACTGTAATTCATCCATTTACGTATTACTTTTTTATCAATGATTTTACACGGCAGATAATATTTCAACTGATACAACTCTGGCTTCTTTTTAAGGAATAACTAAATAAAGTACAGCCTTGCAAACACGATACTGAAAAATTGACATTAAGGAACCGTGATATCCTACGTTACCGACGCCAGTATCTGTTGTTGCATCTCTTCAGTCTGCGTGGGTAAAATACGACATTCTCATATGCGTTTTACTTTTTTTTTAACTAACAAGATAACATCTTACCCACAACGGTGCATTTTGGATAATCAGTCCAACTACTGTTGCTCTGACATCGTATGATAGAACTTCCAGATAATACAAAACCAGTTTTACACGAGACGTGGAGAACTGCATCGAGGTAGTGCGATGTCCCGTTAATGGCGCCATTAATTGGCGTGGGATTACCGCAATCTGAAAGTATATTGAGAGTTAAACGTTTATCAACATCAACACTTCTTGAACAATGAATGAAATTGTGTGAAAACGGAATGTTAAGGACATGAGGCTTTAAGACAAAGTATAAATTCATTTGTAAGGAAAGCTGTTAATAAATTATTGCTATGAGTGGTAGTCATTAGGGCGTTTACTTCACATTAATACAATTACCGCAATATAATTAAGAAATGCATACTGCTTTCTCTTAACTTGTTTTATGTGGTAGATAAATAACTGTATTGTAATACCTATCAAAGAACAAGATGGAGTATTAGTCCAATTTCCATTCTCTTGGCAAACAATAACTGAGTCACCGACTAGTTTTCGACCAGGGTCACACACGACGTTTACAACAGATCCAACACTTGAAGAAGTATGGTTGACCCTACCGAATGGAACCGTTGGGTCACCACAGTCTGCAACATAATTATGCGAGCGGAATCCTTATCGAAATATGCAGATAATGAGGTGATTTTCAAATATTGGATTTCGCTTCTTGTTTTTTTTGTTGGTTTTTGTAATAAATTGATAATTGTGTGGTTTATTTTAATACAATGCTTGTATTACATGCATACATTTCTAATCAACTTCAATGCAAGTTTACTGTAACAACCATTCGCAAGTTTTGTCTTTTGATATATAAATACATAATATCTTACGGACCTGTACATGTTACGGCCATATCCATTCCGTGGTTACAGTTGTCGAACGTATCATACTGGCACTCATTAATGTGGGAATTATTCACGCCACATACCATGTTATCTATAAAAATTGGTCCAGTTCCCTCATGTAATGATGTTTTGAATGCTTTAGCAGGACTAGGTAGAAACGATATGGAAAGCGTATCAACCTTATCATATATTATCAAACGTGGAATGCTTTATAATAACGATTTACACCAATTTTGTTTAAACCTAACGCTAAGAAACATTTCGTACCAGAAGCATCGAAAAGTTTTGCTTACGTATATATTTGAATTAAATCGAATATATTTTGTCTTTTAAAATAACGTAAACATACGGATAGCCTATCATTTTGCATATAACATCAGCTTCCTCTCTTCCAAAGTTGTCACTGCATATTGTACCCCATGTGTCAAACACTTTGATCTCAACTCTACCACTTCTAGATTTACTTCCGTTTGCAAGTCTCATATCCTGCACTGTAAGTGGCCTACCTGAAAACAGATTCTTTTATTTTCGCTTTACATACACAATCACGTTTTATTGATATTGAACGACATCTCAATATGCGTTACTCGCCCAGGAGAAAAAAACGGTACTTGTTTCTTTAATTTTAAAGATAGATGAAGATACAAAAGATGTCTGGCCTCTTCGTTGCGTTTTTAACTTTCAGTACATGGCCCTCAATCCTCAATAAAATATGCTTTCATTATAATAAACTTTACTCTCAGCTGACTAGGTCATGGTTGAGTTCTCGGTTTAAATTTCGACTGTGCATTGATATGATCTAATAACGACACGCTTCATGTTTTCCACAGCAGCGTACCAGTACATAGAATACAATACCCCAGAACAAGAAATAAACAAATAAATCGTTTACAATACGGTTTTCAAATATTTGCAAGTTTGCTCATATATTTTCAATCGTGACTTACTGTATTCCTGACATTCACCAATTGTCGTCCATCCTTTTTCGGTACATGTCATACGCAGGTACCCGACGTACGTCCGGTAATATTCGCAGTTCGCATACAAACTTGTCCCGTTGTAATTGAAATAACCAACACCCCAAAATGCGATGTCAGGTTTCCCACATTCTGCAAGTCAATTGAATCTTACATCAAATACAAATTACATAATAGTATTAACTATTTACCATTGAAATGCATAATGTAATCAACCGATCCGTCAATATGTTAACTTATTTGGTCAAACTATGTACACAACAGCAATTTCATGACAAACAATGCAACATGCCATTGCAAAGTAAGGACACATCCTGTCTGTGAATGCATTCGCCATTCTTTATGTATTTGCATTGGCTGAGAGAGGTTTCATTGCCATCACAATGAAGTTGGTCAACGTGCACGGGACCTGAGCCTTCACCGTATTTGGAGCCTGTGAAAAACATCGCTGCTCTATAACTAAATAAAAGAATCATTGTAAGTTTGGTTTTAATTATTTCAGTTTCACGAATCCTTAAATATATTGATGTTAAAAAGATAAAATCACCAGTCGAGTTTAGTTGAAATTACATTATGCAAATAACTATTTGTAAATTTAACGGATACAATGTTGTTTGAACTTATGAAGTCAGTTCATGATGGTTTATGGGGTCAGTTTACCCTATAAAATAAGTGACACACTGCATGTTTCAATTGCTAAATTGAATGTTCCAATACAATGCACAAACGTTATTCAGATTTTGCCTACATTGAGTTAAGCGGTTGTGTTTTATTCTGAACATGACTAAGAAAGAAAATGACGTATATGAAGTCAATATGTATAAGTTAAGATATTTGATCTAAATGTAGTGACCAGTGTTCAACGTATTGCATGTAGGAAATGAAAGTAAAAATTAAACTAAAAAGAAATAATACAAACAACTTGTAAAAATACTATAATAACTTATACTACCTGGAATTAATCAATTTGCATAGAGCTTCAGCGTTGGCATAATCAAAATGACTGTCGCAAATGGTTCCATAAATGCCGTCCACGGCTATTTCCACTCGACCTACGTTAAGACCTGGTCCATCAACAAGTCGAAAACCCGTTACATTAAGCGGTTGGTCTGAAATAGTATATAAAAAAAGAAAACTTGTATTTTTTTGTACAATAAGAGTTACAAAATATGATAATTTCTAATCTTCAGTGCGTGTTTGGGAATATAGTGATTGCTTTGGAGTATAACGAATGATCGGAACTAAAAATATACAGTTACAGTGTGCATTTCGGTTTGGAGTACATATAATGTTGGGAAAAACTATTAAGTGTCTGAAGCAAAGCGTTTGCAATATTGCAAATATTAAGAATTTGTATTTTGCTTGTAAATTGGTCTGGCATATTTACCATGTTTGGCAATATGACGTGTCTGCCTGTGTAGCGGTTTAGAATATGGAAAATATCGTTTGCAATTAACAGCATACGTATTAGGATCTAACTGATTGAAGTAAGATCGTAGAGCTCAAACTACAATCAATTATGTTCTGTATTTATATATATATAACATATTTCGTTTGTGTATACGTGAACGTGTTTGCATGCACAAAAACAGGTGGGCAATCTTAAATAAAATTGTCATGTGATCCATTTGAGAGGACGTCTAATTAAAATGCTATGGTACACATACCATCGAACATTAAACAGAAGTAAAGCAGTCAAAGGTAAAAAAATTAGGTTTAAAAGGTATGGACGGTTTATTGGTAAAGTAATTACAAAAATTAAAATTGTCGTAAGTCAGTAAAGAATTTCGTTGAAAAATGGTGTCATAGACGCATTCTTGGTCAAAAGACAAATTTGTTAAGAGCGACGCTGGACTCATGTGTTGTGTATGTGGGTTTTAAACAACGCTAGAACACCAGTCAGTTTGGTGGCTATTTTAATACTACACTGATAATGCCCCGCCTTCAATGTTGTATTGCTGCATGCCTATCGCTGTATCAGTGTAGTATTAAAATAGCCACCAAACTGACCGGTGTTCTAGCGTTGTCTTAAACCGACATACACAACAATTGGCGACGAGGATTGAGCAGAGTTTTTATTTCGGGAATTTTATCCTTTCTTTCACAATGAAGAATTGTGCATAAAATTCTTGATATTACATCTGTGATAATCATTGCAATAGCGTTAATAGGAAGTATTTATCCGTTTGACGGTAACACGGAAACATGGACTTCTTATCAAGAACGCCTGGTGCAATATTTCATTGTAAACGCTATTGCAGATGACAAGAGAGTGGCTGGATTACTAACCCTCCTAGGGGAAAGGACATAATGTCTTCTCGTGAATTTAAAGTCACCGGAAAAGCCGTCGGAGAAGACGTACCAGGAACTATGTGATTTGCTTAGCACTCACTTTAGTCCAAACTCACTGATCATTGCCGAACGTTTTCGATTTCATAAACGAAATCAGGCGACAGGGTAATGTATCAAGGAATATGTAGCGGCATTAAAGAAGTTGGCGTTTGTTTGTTTTTGCAGACAACCTTAACGACACATTAAAGGATCTTGCGGTCTTCGTGAGGAAACAACACAGAGGAAGTTGCTTTCAACAGTTTACCTAACATTCGCTAAAGCAATAGAAATTGCGACTGCTATGGAAACAGCGACCAAGGACGCCGCAGAACTTCAGTAGTCGGCAGCTACCGGGAATGTACATCGGATTGCTAACCGAAAATACACAAAGACAAGACCACCGCTTAAAAAGGAAACGGTGCAAGTTACTTCCAAACCGAACTGTATTCATTGTCGGAAGAACAACCACGTGTCGAAAAAATGTCGGTTGAAAAATGCTGTATGCCACTTCTGCAAGACAAAGGGACACATTCAGAAAATATGTCTTAAAATGAAACACGTCAATGCAATGAACACCACAGATAATGACAATGTTTTGATTATTAATTCTGTGAACCGTAGAGACAACACAATAACAGTGTCGCCTGAAATTGACGGACATATATTCAGAATGGAAGTTGACACAGGATCAGCAGTGACAGTAATGTCGGAAATTTATTTCCGAAAACGGTTCGGAAATGTACCACTAGATTCCGCAAAGTCAGTACTTAAGACATACTCCGGGAAAACATTAAACATGTAGGTACCAAGGTTGTAACAGTAAAGTACAATGGACAATCAACACAACTACGGCTTTGTGCAGTTCAAGGCACTGGCCCTATGTTGTTCGGGAGAGACTGTCTAACGGCTGTCAAGTAAGACTGGCAACGCCTTTTTTCCGTAAACATGATCGAGAAAGATATTGTTAAAGACAGACTTTACACAATTATGAAAAACAATGCAAAAGTTTTCGATGCAGGTATCGGAAAAGTGAAATACATATAAGACAGGTTAACATTAAAAGACGACGCGTCGCCCAGATTCTTGAAAGCAAGACCAGTTCCGTACTCTATGAAACCGAAAATAGAGCGTGAACTCGACAGTCTTGAAAGGCAATGTATTATTTTAAAGGTAAATACCAGCAGATGGGCAACGCCAATCGTTCCAGTATTGAAAAACAACGGAGATGATGTTTGAATTTGTGGGAACTTTAAAGTGACAGTCAACCAAGCACTTAAAGTTGACAAATACCCCCTACCAAGGAGCGAGAACATCTTCGCGAATCTGTTACACGGACAGAAATACTCGAAACTGGATCTTCGTCAGGCGTATCTCCAACTTGAGTTCGACGACGACAGCAAGGAATTGTTGACCATTAACACTCATCAAGGGCTGTATCGGTACAACAGATGTGTGTACGGAATATCGTCACTTCCCGCAATCTGGCAACGCACAATTGACCAGATACTACAAGGATTACCTGGAGTGCAAAGCATACTCGATGACATAATCGTGACAGGTGACAGTGATCAGTCTCATTTGGATAACCTCGAGAACGTGCTTTGTCGTTTGAACGAGTTTGGTTTGAACAAAGACAAGTGTGTGTTTTTTGAGGATAGAGTTACGTATTGTGGACACGAGATCGACAAAGATGGATTATGGAAGTGTTATGACACACCCACACCTAAAGATGTTACTTCTTTAAGGGCGTATCTCGGTGTTCTCAATTACTTCCACAGGTTTCTGCCGAATCTCACGACTGTCATTAAACCACTAAACGCGATGCTGAAAAAAAATCGAAAGTTTATTTGGTCAAAAGAATGTGAGATCGCGTTCCAAAATTCGAAAAAGCTGCTCACTTCAGAGCCCGTGCCTACGCACTATAACCCAGATCTTCCAGTTAGACTGGCAACGGATGCCTCTCCGGTAGGAATATCGGGAATACTGTCTCATGTCATGACAGACGGTTCTTAAAAACCTATTGCTTTCGGGTCAAGGTCATAAAGCAATACCGAGCAAAGATACGCGCAGATTGATAGAGAAGAGTTGGCTATATTTTGGGCAGTAAAGAAATTCTACCCATACCTGTACGGTCGGAAATTTTGTCTTGTAACGGACTGCCAGCCGCTGTTATCAATCTTCAGTCCAAGCAAAAGCATAACCGCAATAACTGCTGCGCGCGTACAAAGATATGCTTTGTACCTATCCGATTGTGAATACGACATAGAGTACAAATGCACAAAACTGCAAACAAATGTTGATCCAGACTACCCGCGCCGAATCATGGTCATAATTCTGATTATGTAGAAGAAGTATTCTACACTTCACAATTCGAGCAACTCCTTGTAACAAGTTCGCAAATTAGGCGCGAAACGCAGCGCGAGCCAGTTATGTCACGCGTCTAAGAATACGTCAAAAAGGGCTGGGCTGAAAACGCTAATGACCCAGTACTCAAAGGCTACTACTTCCGACGAAACGATATGACACTTCATCGTGGGTGTCTGATGTGGGGAAATAGGCTTATTATTCCCATAAAACTAAGAACGCGTGTTCTCGATCTATTACATGCTAGCCATCCGGGAATTGTAAAGATGAAAGGACTAGCTCGGAGCTATGTCTGGTGGCCGGGGATTGATCAAACGTTGTAATGGTTGCGCAATGCAGCAGAAGTTACCAGCGCATGTCCAATTACATCCGTGGGAATGGCCACGCTCTAGCTGGGAGTGGAAACACATAGATTTCGCGGGCCCGTTTCTAGGACGAATGTTCTTTGTCATGGTTGATGCTCACTCTTAGTGGTCTGAGGTCATTGAAATGAATACAACGACCACAGAAAGAACAAATAACAAGTCATGCGAACCGTATTTGCAAGATATTGGTTACCGAAGCAAATTGTTTCTGACAATAGAAGTACGTTCACATCTGAAAGCATACAACTGTTAATGAAAAGAAACGGAATTCTCCATATAAGGACTGCGGTTGCTAAGCCATCCACAAATGGTCTTGTGGAGCGCTTCAATGCATTTTTTAAATCTAGCATTAGCGCAATTAACAGCGAAAGGGATGACCTTAACCAGAAACACAATTGCTTTCTGCATACATATCGTAACACGCCACATTCTACAACCGGCAAAACACCAGCGAAAATGTTCTTAGGTCGTGATTTGCGAAGTAGGTAAGATTTGCTAAAACCTGATACTAAGTAGCACGTAAATGACCGGCAAATGAAAATGTCAGTTCCGGACAGAAATCAATTTCGCGAACTAGATAAAGGTCAGAGTGTCCTTGCCCGATACTTAGGCCTAACTCTAAGGAAAAATGGATAAAGGGCACTATTGTTTCACGTGACTGACCACTTATGTACAAAGTGGACATCGGTAATACAGTGTGGAGAAGGCACATTGATCAGCTTCGTGCTACGGACGTGCAAAACTTTTTAAATGAAAATGAAACAAACTTATTACCGTGCGAACCGCTGTCTATTACCGAGACTCCGTGTAATAGCCCATTGGTGTCAGACCACCCGGTACTATTTCAGAACAAAGATACAAATCAAAATGATTCTCTGGGATCAAATGAGCAATTAATTAAGGAGCGTCGGTATCCATTGCGAAACAGGTGGCAGCCTGAACAACTGTCTTATCAGTAGTAATGTGTAACTAATCAGATTTATTGCTGCAGTACTTTTCCTCGGACATTTTGGTAAGCTAATGAGCTCTGAGGAATTTATAACATTGTGTTGTTGCGATATGTAATTATGAACAATTAATGCGTAATTACACAGTTAATTAGATAAGAACACTAACTGAGTTGATATTTGAACAAGAAATGTAATGTTTGAACATGATAATTCATATTATTTTTTAAATGTATTATAAATTGATTTTTGATGAAAAATTATATGATCAACACATTTTAAAGTGGAGAAATGTTTTGTATAATGATCACGTCAGTCATGATAAACCGCGCCTACAATGTTGTATTGTTGCATGCCTATCGCTGTATCAGTGTAGTATTAAAATAGCCACCAAACTGACCGGTGATCTAGCTTTGTCTTTAACCCACATACACAACATCATGGATACCTAAAATATGATAGATTACAAAAGTAATATATATGAATAAGGAATACTTAATAATGAATAAGATTTGTATGAAGTATTTTAAACAAGATACTACACACAAATGGTTCTTTTATAGAATAAAACAATATTCAAACAGATTCTTTCAGTTCATGAAAAAAGTGTCTTAATGTTGCCAAAACTTTGCTAATAATATCATTATAATTACTGTCTTAACCCTAGTTATTTCAATTGATTACATAATATTTTATTTTACCTGTGTTTTAATATCGTAGCCTGTATTGTTTTATTGCTTAAGTTTCTTACAGCATTTTTATTTGTATTTATATCACACAATTTTAGATTATTAATCCTTTAATTAATGCTGCATAAAAGTATCAATCACTTTAATTTTATTTATAAATTGTATGTATATTTATATGTCTTGTACAACGCCATTGAATATAACTATATAAATAGGCGTTTCATCAAATTAGCAAGTTTCAAGTTTCAAGTTTCTTCTAAACAAACGGATCCGGTGACCATTTTTCTTTTATCCTTTTAACATATTAATTATTCATTTCTTTTATGTGCGTAAATTTAATGCTTTCTTCTATATTCATTCATGATATACCTGTAGGCAAATAGGGAGGACGCATGTGTGAAGTACTAATCTAAGATAATCAGTATTGAATAAATAAACTCATACAACAATTAACTCGAATGTTGGCATTTATTTTGTAGTTTTAATAAACACAAAATAATTTACTGACTTCAATCATGGGGCAAGCGCAAACCGCTTTTTTATATATAATATAAAGATGTCAATCGGTTTTAAGAAATCACTAGTTTGTTATAAGCCAAGTTCACAGATATGTTTAGATTTGTAGATTAAATTACCGGTGAACAAGGCAAACAGAAACGAAATCTGAACTTTCGAAACAACCTGGCAAAATATGAAATTGATAATAAAATGTGCGTTTCCAAATTGAAGTGGTGAACTAACAGCAAACATCTAAATGGCATATGCACGATTTAAATAAACCTTATCTGCACTTACATAGATGGCAAATTGCTGTCTGTTGTGACCATAGGCCATCCTTGCAAACGAATGAAGTAATATTTGAAGTAAATCCAGCAGTGCAGGTCAGTGTGGCAATGGTGCCATTAGTGTTGTATGCCAAAGAACCACCAGAGACAAGCAGAGTGGGGCATTCTGATAAAAAAATAAAGGTGTTGCATAAAGTTATTTTCATTTCAATAGCTAAACTAACGCTTATATCAGTACAAGTTAAGATATGATTGATTATCGGCATGAATCGATGTTTGGCATTGTTTAATGTATGAGTTATATACTACAATGATAAATACCTGAGCAGACTAAAGATGTCGTGTTTGAAGGAGAACAAGGCCAATACATTGGTAGCGGTGTAAACGCGCAATTGTTGATATGATTTGATGTATTGGGGCAATTTATTATTTCCAGAAGTATCGCCCCATCTCCGTTCAGTGAGCAACAATAATGATTAATATATCTGTAACACAACGCACATTTCTCACATTTAAGATTCTAGTTAATAATTAAACTAATGAACTCGGACAATATTTTTGACTGAAACTGTTTAACCTCAAAATTATTGATTATTCGCGAAACATTATTCTTATGACCTAATGTTTTTAGATGACACCTATGCTTGCGGACTACCCGCGTTTTAGTTCTGTTTTAAATATTAATACTTAATACTTTGTTCTTCGCTTTTTTGTGCGGACATGTATCAGTATATATGCTTATACAAGTAAGAACGATTTGATTCGATATTATGGCTTAAACACATTTAGAACACAAAGAAGATTATTTTACTTATTTTGAAAAGCAGTTTATTTATATAAAACACATTTTGCAATCACACTTACGTTAAATTCATCATTCGACAAAGCATCTCGCCATATGCTGGAGAGAAGTTCTTGGCACAAACCGAGCCCCAGATACCATTGGCAAAAAGTTCCACTCTGCCATCGAACCTGCTTGTGCCACCATACAGTCTTATATTGGTGACATTGAGGCTGGACACTGGAATAAAACCTATATATAAATAAATAAATATNAATTTTATTTGTATTATTTCAGCCAATGAAAAGATAAACTGGTTGGTATTACTTGTAAACATTAACCTTATACTCATGATCTCTATTAGCATAAATTACCCATTTAAATTGTTTCCATATTTATGTTCCCTTATTGAGATCCATATTTTTTTTTTATTTTTTTATTTATTTATATATATATATATTTATAATGTTGTGAGGTATTTATTTTAATACATCATTTTTATATACAAAAACAAATCAATAATGACACAATATAGAGATACAACGATGTCAATCTTCAAATGATAATTTGTTTTAAAAACGTGTATGCTATCAGGAAAAATTTAGCCTTGTTTACAAATGTCACTATAACATACCAATGCATGTTTAAACAGAATATTGAAAACATCCTGTGTCATATAGAGCACTAAATAAAAACAATAACATACAGGTACATATTATGCCAACATCGCTCGAATGAGAGCAGTTGTGTTGCGAGTGATACGAACAGCTGCCTACGTCCATCTCAGAGCCCGAGCATTGTAAGCTAGCCATGTGGACAGGACCAGATCCTCGACCATACCCGCCATTGGGTACGTGTGTACGGTAACTTAAGCAGCAAGTATGTAAACTAATATATTTATTTAACCGAAATTTCATTAATACGTTAAGTATATAATCATTAAATAATAACGCTATTTGGTAAGGTATATTTAATATGCACAAGGCAAACTAAAGGAATGCTATAACCCCAGCCGTAATCCCCCTGACCTTTAAATGGGGCCTTGCCCTCGAAGTGGAGCGACTTTTTCATGCCAACTTAACGTGTCTTTTTCTTTTTGAGGTAAGTTTCATGTTTTGAATCTGATACGTCACAAATTTGACAAATGAGAATTTTTTTGTTTGGAAGTTCTTGAAAACAAGATACTAAAAAGTATTGTTGATTAACTAATAAATTGTTGTAAAAATTCCACGCATTATTTTTATGTCTTTTTAGTTATACATAACGTTTCTGTGGTTGTAGTGTATTAGAATTTGGTGGAAACTAACCGATAAATTCAATTTATAAGATGGTTGGCTTCATGTATTTTAAGATCCAAATCTCTGACGCAGTCAAACATTTGATCTCTGAGTGTGATACGGACCTGGAATTCGCGTGACCGGCTTATTTCTTCTTCAAATGGTCTCAATAAACCAAGTATTATAAAAAAATCCTTGAAATAATATGGTTATTTGGAATGGATACGAAAACAAACGAACATGCAAATGGAAGCTCACATTATGCAAGAATGACCTTGAATCTGAGCTGGCGAAAATAAAATACATTATATAGATAATCTGCAGAAGTATCAGATTGCTAAATTAAATTAACTCAATTTGTTCAATAAAACAGCGAACTTTATATAGTTTTTCTCCAGAAACGCTAACATGTAGATGACATTAACATATTTAAGTACATTGCACTTATTGCAAGAAAAACAAGCAAACTTAAGTAAATGACTTTTGTTATGTCTAGCTTGTATTTTGTATCGGAAATACTGAAACCATTAGAAGCGGTAGTCATTTGCGCACTGAAAATAGACATGCAAAGGAGAAAAATAAGTTGTTTCATGAGTTTAACAGGTAAGTCTCTGAAACTTTGAAAATTAAAGAGAGCCAACGAAAGTGGCGGGAGCAAAATCCATACATAAAGTTTCGACGGATTCGACACGTGGATCGATAGATGCCATTCATTCGAGAGATCGGATGTTTTTTTCATTCCTAGTCCATACGTGTTTGAACAAAGTGGTCCACATCGTTATCAAAACTCATAAAAATACTTATTACATTGGGAATTACCTAGAATTGAGCATTCTACATAAAACAGTTGCTTCATTCATCCCAAACAAGCTGTCACAGATGGTTCCCCATGTGCCGTTGATTTTTAGCTCTACTGTTCCGCTATATAGTAATAACGGTTGATTAACTAGGCGTATGTCTTGTATATTTACTGGCATACCTGTTAAATAAACAGTTTATTGTGTATTGATCACATTCAAAAAAGTAACATTGTTTGATAGCAATAACCGAATGACGATATTTCTTGCCAACCAATCGTGCACATGTTTTCAATGATAAAAACACAATTTTAAATTGGATAGACCACGAATGGTCAGACTTATTCTACAGTAAACATTGTTCAAGAACGATTCTTTTGTATCATTATTATCAACCGTAACAATAAATTGCAAACGTATTAACCCTTTACACACCACAGTGTTGCTTGAAATAAATATTAAAATTTTTCTTACATTTGGCGGTTGTATTCCATATTCCGGTGTTTCCACATATGTATTCAATATAGGCTGGGTTACCAGTATGACATCGAATTGTTAACGTCCTCGACGTGTCATTGTACGAAGTTATTTGCCCATTTGAAACGTTAACTGGACCGCAGTCTGAATTGTATACCATAAGGTTTAAACAAATTTCCTTTTGGCCTTTTTATGAATAAGAGTTGATCATTGATAACAATGAAGGCGGTATTGTCAGAGCTATCAATTTTTATAAACGTATTAAATATCATTTGTTTTCGCATTTTACACCGTTCGATTTACAGTAATCATACACTTTACCTGTACAAACAAGTGATACTGCACCATCGACACATCTGGTGTCGAAGGTTGGGGTTCTGTATGTACATTTATTTATGTGACTCTCCTGTCCAGAGCACTGAATGCCTCTTATCATAGGACGGCGGCTGGTGGTGTTATAATGATAGTCAACGTAGAAATTAGAAGCGGCACTGAAAATCACATTGCAATCATTTACTTTGATTAAAGCAAACTACATAATTCATTCAATTTCGGCTCAATAATTGAAACTTTTTTTCAAACAACATTAAAACGAATATATATGACATGATATTCGATATGCTATCGAAGCTTACTTAAATCCGATCATTTTGCAGAGGACTTGTCCATCCTTCAAATCGAAATCATCTTGGCAGATTGTGCCAGCAGTGTTTTCAATTCGCACTTCTACACGACCATCACGTGAACTTGATCCACCAACCAAACTAATTGAGCTTATATTCCAAGGAAAGCCTGAAATCATAATAATTATCAAAATAACTTAACACTGTTCAATTCGCCATCACATTATATACATGCTTGTAGGTAAGCTAGGTATTTGGTGAAGTCTTCTCTTGAAGTTGCCGTGTTCAATGTATATATATAAAGCATGCAATAAAAACTATCATATTTATTTAAAACGTATTCGATGAAAGATAGTCTATATAAAAAACGGATGGATACTTAGGGTAACATTTTTCTATCAATATCATTTATACTATATACCTTCACAGCCAACCCATAGTTGATATTGACATGAATAGACTGTTGTATAGGTACACACGTTGACATCGGATGCATTTGAAGAACACCGGAGGGTTCCTATGAATCCGTTTGACATTGTGCTATTGTATCGCCATGTGTATGCATTAGATGTCAATCTAAAATAATATTGGATATTTATAATATTTTAAAATATCATTTTAAGTTTATCGCGTAAGTAACAGTGCTTATAGGGAAAATAACATTTAAAATAGACAAAGTGATGGTATCATCGAAATGATTTTATAAGCTGAAATATTATTGTACTACACTGAAGAAAATACCAAATCTTCTATTACCTATAAACGCTATAGATTTTGAACATGCAATCGATTATATTTTGATTCGTTGTCATGGTATTTGGTGAAAAAAAATACAAATAATGGACCAACTTAGATAAAGATATTTACAGACGGATAGTTATTTTGTAAAAGCTTAGTCCTTAAACAACTAAGGGACGTATGAGTATGTGTTCTGTGTAAATGTAGCGGTGACATTGACATTGGAAATATGCACCTAGGACTTTCGTGAAAACATTTCGTATGATAGTGAAGAAAAGACAGTCATGTACAAAAAAGGACATGATACATATTATGCCACCCGTGCAACAAAACATAATGGCACGTTTACAGACATATAGTGGATTTTTGATGAAAATAATAAAAAATAATTTCTATAAAAATTCATTGCCTTTATTTGAAGTAGCGAATACATGCCTTTGGTAGATGAAAGTTTAAATCTCGTATCGATAATAAGATACAAGCAGACGACAACAATCCATGCGTGAAATTGATTTAA
Source organism: Dreissena rostriformis (assembly GCA_007657795.1). Lineage (NCBI taxonomy): Eukaryota > Metazoa > Mollusca > Bivalvia > Myida > Dreissenidae > Dreissena > Dreissena rostriformis. Next base: position 46,845 of record VMBQ01002205.1, read on the forward strand.
GTAGTGACGTCACTAATACGGTACTATATAATACCCTGGTCCCACTGTAAATCGGTCTTTTCAAAATACCTTTGACTAAAAAAAAACACCCACCCACCCAAAGAGATTGTTGTTAATTATTTTTAACCTGTTTTCTTATGTTCGAATGTACTGCGGAGATATTTATTACAGAATGGCTATCAATCTGATGCGAGAAACCACAGCACACGTTCGGTTAACGTTCATTAACAGTACACGACTTTTGGGGAAGATGTCAGTTTAATCGTCGGGCCTCCAACCGTGGATAGCTGCGGCGCCATAGCATGGATACGTCGCCATCGTCCAGACGTAGGTCAATATTCAGGATTACGTCGGGACACGACTCCGGTGAATAGAAATTATTGAGAACAAAGAATCATTCAGTATGTTTAAGTGTTTTTGCTACTTAACGTGCCGTGTAAATGTGATGTGATTTGTGCCTTCTTGAAACGAAATGAATGTGTCTTTATAGGTTTTTTGCCGCATAATTGTGTGAGATATTATAAGTACTCCGCGTAACATCGTATAGCGGAGTACTTTTGTCCTGACGAGAATGTGAAAACGAACCGGTTTTGCAAGTTTGTTTTGTGTATGGCTATTTATAGAAATAAATAGCGATAGAAATCAGTACTAGCGAAGGCATCAACGTGGCAACATCAAATTCAAATTCATGTTTTGTATGAGTACATGTTTATATGTATATTGTATACATATGTTGTTTGATATTATGAACATGCTCGGATAAAGGCCGTAATTCCGATATTCTGAAGAATGGTCAAAGTGCATTGCTACGTGCCCCACGTTCCTTCCTAGGTAGGGTATTCCCACCAGATAAAAGTAAAGGGAGGTTTTCGTGGGCGGCTACCATTCTTGTGATGAATATATGGTTAAATCTGTAGTTGATGCTTAATCGTAATGCGGTTTATTCTTAAACAAAATTTACGGAATATTTACTACAGATTTTACCTGAGCATACATTTATGCACATGATGAAAATAAGATTACATGCGCATCAATTATACTTGTTAGTATAGAATAGAACTTTTGTATTACTGTTCTTGCTTTTTGAAATTCAAGATTGTCTTAAAACTCTGTTCACATGCGGCCACAATATATGCGTCTCTCGCAAATCGCAAAACTATTGTTTTTCCCAAACAGTTTATTCTTTAGATCTAGGACGATCTGACACCATAACTTATATGCGATTATTAATTCATTTTATATGTTTGAAACTTCACACTTAATATGTCATTTTGGCGGAAATTCTATGTCTTGGAGGTGATCGGAAGAATTAAAAGTTTAAATATGTAACTATATAATGATATACATAAGTCCGGGGAGGTAAACGTAGCATTGTGTTGTCATCTATTGCTAGTCTGTGTGAAGGTGACAGAAATGCTTTCAAAATTATTTTCGGTATAGCATGGGTGTTCTAGTACTCGCTCGATGGCAAGGCGTGCTTAGGCGTACCTGGAATAGCTCTTTTTGGCTTTTACAATTAGTGTGACATTGCGGTACGGCGTACCTAGAATTTATTTGGCCGGTTGCGGTGGCCTTAGCGATTGCGCTTGTAAAATATGTTGCACTGGAATATCTACGGTACAGCGTACCGAGAATTTATTTGGCCGGTTGCGGTGGCCTTAGCGATTGCACGTGTATAATGATATCTATTTCCGAACCAGCCAGGTGTTCGTTGAGATAGGAATTGCATAAATAAATGTGAGCCCGTTGCGGAGCTCTTGCGAAATAGTTGAGATAGGAATTGCATAAATAAATGTGAGCCCGTTGCGGAGCTCTTGCGAAATAGCATAGGATGCGGTGCATTATCTGGTGGCGATGATTGCATAAACGAGAAGCTAAATCAATAGTGCAACTGGGGTTGGGGGCTATCTTTAGGGCAGTACTTCCGGTCGCCTCCGCGACATGCCTCAGTTGTAGTGCTAGTCTATAGCTGAGGTTTTATTTATTCTAGTGCTAGTCTGGCGTAAATTATATTCCGCCATTTGGCCAATACATTCCATGTATCTTTTTGTATTGTTCATTTCATATATTTTGTATTGTTTAACGATAGAATATCAAAATGTGTTTACGTAATGTAACACATTACACAAGTATAATAAAAATGTAACTGACAAAGTTGGCTTTTGTAGCAATTATTCAGCAGTTCTTGCTGTTGTTACTACATAGGCGTAGAACAAGTGGATGTCGACTAAGATTCAGGTATGCATTTGATAAGTAGACTTATGTATCGAACGCTCATGCAATAGACAAACGCTAAACGATGGTTACACTGTGTGATCCGAATAACGCTAACCAGATGAATGAATCTAATCTGGGTTAACACATGGGGTACTGAGCTGCTTTCTGAAATAATCCTCAAATATTAGAGCAATGAACTATTTCTTTCTTCTAATATCCTTCAATTATGGAAATAAAAGTCAATCCTAAAGTATTATAAAAGATATTTGATTGACTAAAAGATAAAAAAAAAAAAATCATGTAACAATATGCTTATAAGATGTCAATATGATTGGCCCTTTTTATGTAAAAGGTTGGTTTAAGTGTTCTTGTTACCTGTTACAGGAAAGATAAATAAACAAACACAATCTAACAATAATAGACAGTTGTACACTATGTAACTATCACCTTCATTGTCCCGAAAACCTATTCACATCATACTTATAAGATACAAAGATGAATACTCCGTTGTGGACAAGGAAGTATTTAATATAAAATCAATGTTATGAATGGTGACAACATTTGCTATTTGAAGCTTTTTTTTATGTTTTGCTTGAAATATATATATTTTAATGTTGTGAACATTTCGGATTTTTAAATGACATGTCGAAATTCGCCTCCTTGGACGACCTTAATTAGCTCCCTACTGCCGTTCCGAAATTATTTTTTTTATACATCGCAAAAAACACCATTACAATAATGGGTACGTTATATTCTTGGATTTAAAAAGTCGTAGTCCCATTACGCAGTCAATGTCTAAACCAATCCCATTTACTTTTCATAACTCACTTCTTTCATCTTTATGCAATCAAGCATTAACATTACATTTTTACATCATACAAGTTTCTCGATCGCATAATTTTTGGTATATTACTGAAAACTTATGTTGGCATGGTTTAAGTTTGTCCAAGAGTCTAATTGCAAACACAGGTTTTTGATGTGATGCGGTGTTAACAACAATTTTGAAAATTATATTGTAAGATTGTATTTGCCGTAAATGGGAATGTACGTGCATTTATGATTCGATACATGTGTTTACATACTTATAATTTTAGGGATAGTCAAAATGTAATTTATTGGGGAGTGTTTAAATTATCTTCCATTATTGTACACATAAGGAATTTCTGAAGATGAGTAGTTGTATTTCGAGACAATGTCAGACTCTACAACCGAAACAGGCTAATTTGACATCAGGCTCATAGTGAGAGTTAGGTTCAAGACCACTGAACAATCTGGAAAAATAAATTATGGCAGTGCATTAGAGAAATAATCAACATGTTTAGTTTCATTGAATAGCATTCAGAAATAAATATAAAAAAAAAACGAGGCGGATGCAAGCGTTAACGAGAGTATGAAACAAATCTTCTAAGAAACTTAAGTTTTTAATTTTAAGAATGGTTCAAATTTGATTTACTGATAATGTAAGTGTTAACATTGTTTGTAATTAATGTTCACATGAGCGATAAAACTGGGTAATTATTTTAAAAGGCACTTTCGGAAACTTTGCATTACAAAAATAATTTAAATCTTCAACTTCATTGCTTGGGATTCAAAATAAATTTAAAACAAGTTGAAGATGCCACACCCTTAAATCAACAATTTCGCGAAGCAAAATCATCGGATACATAGCACGTTTGATGAAAATCGATTGACACCGTTAACAAATCAGATTATTAATTAAACAAACTTACGGCAGCCCTTTCATATTACAAAACACACGACCGATGTCAGAGTAATAATATCGGCTGTTGTTAAACGATCTTCCACACACGGGACCCCAGCTATCCCCAACAAGCACATCCACACCTCCATCCAACAGGCCGACTCCACCAACGAATCGGACGTCTCTTACGGCTGGAAATTGATAAGCCACTATTTGAAAAAATACTTAAACATGTTTAAAGGAGAAATGTTGTTGAAACATGCTATTTCATAAATACATATATTTTAAAGGGATTGAAATCATCAAGAAAAATGGCAAAAAAAAAACATTTGGATACTTAAAAACGATGATTTTGTTTTCCGTAAACCGTTCGGTTATTTCCGCCACCTATTTTGGTTGTGACGTCAACATAACACAACGCGCTTGACACAAAAACTCGTCCATTGTTATTAAGGATTGGAGCTTTAATACTTCACGCTTAACGTCAACTTTGACAATCAATGTCGTGGTATTTTGTTAGTCTTCGTTAAGTTTTATTAAAAGCGTGTGTTGCAATTAGTTTTTTGCATGACAAACGCTATTCGACATGGTTTAGTGTGTTGCTTTTGCATGCATAAAGCGTCCGGAAAAAACTTCGCAATGCACACACCGGTTTTCATAACTTAAAATGCTTTTTTTATTATCTGAAATTGCGCGACAATATTCGAAAAGTACAAGTATTACTAGAAACACGGAAACGCATTAATGTTATGCCTTTATATAGATTACAGATACGGATTATTCAAAATGCCACTATTTTTTATAAGTATGCACGCATCGATGGTTTGGTAGCACAAAAAACACGTTATTTGAACACTTCGCTTATTATTAAGAACTAATAGGTGTATCAGCAGAACAGCTATAAAAAGTACAAATACATTTCAATGTATAAATAACTTATGTTACGGTCTGGGTCACCAAACATATTTATGTGTCAAAAATATTATGTGTCCTTATCAATTTCCTCAACGTATACGAAATTATGAGAGAATAAAAATAACTATGTGAACTTAGTAATACTTATATTTAACCCAAATAATTTACTGTTTACTACACAGACTAGAAACAGACAGTTTTTTAAAGGCAATACGTATGATATTAATAAAATTTATATTGTTTGCTTACACCATTTAGTATGTTATATTGAAATATTCACAAAACCTATAGTATGCTAAGGGTTTTGTGCATGGATCATTATTATAAGTATTGATTTCATAAACAATTATCAGCTTTGCATTTCTCGGTAATAATAATTATCTGGAGTAAATTTAAGGTCACACAGAAAATGATTGCTTTCTTGACTTTCGCAGATATCCAGCTAAGGTGAATCTCAAATTGACACAAGTTACCAGCGCTGTGTTTTTATTACGAACATATGGTGTCATGTAGTTTATTGTTTATTTTGATGTTAAAATGTGTCTTATCAGCCGATATATCTCAAGTTTATTATGGCAGACACAGCGTGGTATCAGATAAGAAATTAGACTTCCCCAAATCAAAGCAACTTCGTATTATAAACATTGATTGCTATCAGACTAGGGCCTTACACAGAGGTGCAGCACCCTGTCGCACCAAGGTCCCACCCTGCCCCATTTTACCTACACATGTTTTAATTTAATCACATTATTATAACTGAAGTTGTATTTGAAGTTTTAATAAATCCATTCAGAATTATTGCAGTACAACACAGTCATATTCAACGAGATCGTACTATAGAATTACAATCAACGAAATCAAAAATTAATTTGTCATCTTGACCATCGGTAAAAGATTTCTCGCTGTCCGACTTACAATCAGTAATTCCGTACATATACGGTTCAACAGAACATTCTTCAAAATCAATATCATATTCCATTTTCATTCATTTTTCTTACAAATGTTGCGAGAAATTTTACATCCAAAACCCTATTATGCCGGTTCGTTATTGCGGGCAAATGAACACGGGTCTAACATACGGCACTACAAGTTTGCATGAAAATGGCAAGTAGATCGGAATGTGTAAAAAATCGCGACTTTGTCATATTCGTTCTTGGTAATAACACCATCATTGAATCGAAGTGCGGTGCGAAAACGTTGTTCTATGCACTACATTTGATAAATAAAGGGTTTTTAAAGGTTTTAAAAAGCATGGTATTTCTCCTTTAAACTCTGAAATTGTCTTTACTGTTTAAGCAACAGGTATCCACATTGAAACATGTTTAATGAGGATTGTAAATTGCGTAAATAAAGGTTGCCTTTTCTTCTTGTACATGGGCGCATTATTTATAAATGTCTATTTGCGTCTGATTAAAAATTTCAACAAAAAAACATTGTGATTATGAGAATATATTTTTTCGACCTATTCAAATTATTATTCTTAGATTAAATATCAACATGCACATCATATATTGGTAGAATGTGTATTTTATGATATCAAAACGGAGTCCGTAAGGCATTCATTTAACACTTTGTACACAACACTGTAAATCGATAAATTGAAATCGGGCATTAAGGATCAGAAAATATGTATAAACGGTATATGGATCAAATTGAAAGACGCAATACCTAACGGTCCACATCGTGTACCATACTCTTCCCATGTGCCATTAAGTGTACATCGATACAAAAACTGGAAATAAGAGGTCCCGTTGCTGCATCTGCCATTGTATACGTCACCACTGCTGGTGATATTTACTTGTTCGAGCAATCCATAATGGCGTTGTGTCAGGCGTGAACAACCTATAGTTGACATGAATTTAACATAAAATTATCTAAAATAAATCAAGACTTCCAAATGATTTTGGCAATGACCTTTTTCTTTCGTGACTGACAAATACTGTCTGCACATGTTTTATGGCGTAACTTTTGTGAAAAGTTTGGATAAAAAACCTTCAAATGTAATAGAAGAAATAATGTTTTAATGGACGAATGACATTCCTGAATTAAGTACGATTTAAGTGTTTCGTACCTGCACATATCAAGCCCACGTCGCTCGAATGAGAACACGTTTCGCCTGTTGATCTAGAACAGTTGTGTATTGTTTTCTCTAATCCAGTACATATCAACGACCGGTAAAATACTGGACCAGTACCGTATCCGTATCGTCCGTCTGTATAGTAGTCTAGCGCACTGTTGGATGATAAACAATTTACAATTTATTATGCGGTTTATTAAAATAAAAATTTAGTACAAAAGTTAATTTATTAATCATTAAAAGGTCGCGGCGTAGTGGATATGGTGTCCGTCTAGCGACCGGGAGGTCACGGATTCGATTTCCATTGTCTGAGCGTTGTTTAGACCATAGACACCAAGTACTGGTTCTAGTCCCAGGAAACGGACTCGAAAACATTTCAAGTAAGCCTTAGGCTTTCTATGCAATGGAGCTGAAATAAATCGGTTTAAACTAATTAAATCATTTGTAATACAATCACATATCATCAAAATGGAACATCTTAAATGGATTCAAATTGCAATCGTATAGAAATGGTAACACAATCACCTCAGATTTGTATGAAGCATTCGACATAGGACATCTGCGTCATTAAAGTCAAACTTGTTGTCTGCACAAATTGTCCCCCAAATGCCATTAATGCTTATTTCTACTCGTCCTTCCAGTTCACTGCTTCCGCCAACCAACCTGACGTCTTTGCCAGTGAAATTATCTACAAAAATATAACTTATTAATTTGTTAATGAATTTGGTAATTTATGTTAAAAACTGTGTTTCATATTAAGTCCAAATTGCTTGGTTGAGCTGTCGGCAATTGTTATTGTATTGTGTTTACGTGTATTAAATGGTGTATCGTGATTTTGCTTTTTGAATTGCGTTAAAAATGCAGTCAATTCTAATTTATATTGATACGTTGGTATCGAAATTTCCTCAGATCAAAAAAGACGCACAAACGTTACAAAGAAACAAGTTAAAAATACCTACACAGCCTTACTGTTCCAGATGCTATGGCGAAAACAATCTGCTGCTTCCATAGCATTGCTTAAAGAAAAAAAAATCATGCAAGCATGAGGTTAATTTATTTATGTTTTTATTGCGATTGAAATAATTTATTCCTTAAACGGATAATCGAATCTTTTGTTTAAGTTTTTGACACTTTACACACTACTTAACTATTACCAAATGGAAGATCACGTATAAAATAACAGAACCAAAAACGTGTCACTGTTTTAACATACAATTTAGCAACAAACCCCTAATGAATACACAAACATTATTATCATAATAAAAGAGAACACACATAAAACATACTTACCCAACGTGCAGGTTAATAATACACCCTGCCATCTAGACGTTCGGTTGGACATTGTTATTTCAACACTTTGGCAGTTGATGTGCGTGACTAGTATGAAATTTAAAAAAAAAACATTCATTGATACTCCGTTATGAAAGGCATATGTGTACAAAATTAACATTTGGTTTGTTAAAGACTTGTGGACTATGTATTACTGGCAGATTCCAATAATATTACATGAACTATACTTGTATAATGTAATTTTCTTCATATTACATCTTTGGCCTATTATTATTAAAAATACAAAATAATGTGTTATTAAAACAATTGTTTTTTCGGAATGTAAGTTTATAATATCTGAGTAACGTAAAAAGTAACCTTCAAGAGATAAGTAAATAATTGCGCAGTGGATGATAAAGTTTTATTTTGTCTGGATTAAATGCACATCAAATGACAACCCTTTTAATGCTTATGTGTGATTATGCTATAACATCTGTGTTATTTGCTTGATTCTGAGAGTTGATAATACTGTTCTTACAGAAAAGAGTTAAACGGATTTTTGTAAGAAGGAAAAGACGTTGACCAAAACGAGCGTTACTTCTGTTATGCGATATTTTATTTGTTAATTTGGAACACCAATTATTAACTGTTTCAACTTCAATATCGTTAACAGAGTAACAAATGTAATATTGAACGAACGGTCATCGTCATTCGTTCACTATGTCAACTCATTACAACACCATATTTTATTATTACCTATTTATATCATCCAATCAGCTGTCGTTATTTGTACCAGTTGGCCGTCAAATATTCTACGGTATTTTGGGCGCGTGCGTTCAGTAAAAAAATTAAACGACCATTTCCGATCATTTCCGAGGCAAATCCAAACAATCAATAGCATTTATAATATGGTAAAACTAGACCCTATGCATATATACGAAAACGGGGTAAAATAATTAGTCCCACATGGAAATGTGTTTGAAGTACTTTCGTAGTTATACTATCAATGCAAATTTCTCGAGAAACATAACTTTTACGGAGCATAACGTCATTTAACGACATAAACGCAAAACATAATTGATGTTAAAAATGCTTATAATTTAAAAATACAATACTGATATAATAAAAAAGATTACTGAGCAGCTTTGTGTACATTACTGTGATATATGTGTACGTGTACGGAGCTATCATCATTACATTCGACTCGCCTATCGGCTCGTGCAGGAATGTATGTCTGTTTGTTTTCATTAAATCGATTAAAAAAGACGAAATGATACGCAGTATAGTATATAAACAAAAAACATCTAGTAGCAAATACATTGGTGCAAATGTGTTAAATTCAAAAATCGTTCTTCTCAAACTTTCGTTATAGACATATACTGTCTTTCAAAGGCCGTACTCAGTTAAAAACTTAAAAGCCGAAATTTCATTAGTTAGAACATAACTTGTCATGTTATGAGGTGGTTTCGTGATGATTTCTTAAACAATTGTTTGGAGTGTTCAAGTTTTTAATCTTGTCAAATCATTTTTAAACTCGGCTGAAAATAATTAGAACAAATATTCCGACCAAATGCGTGATGATAGCGCTACAAATAAACTTGATAAGTTTTCTAAAAAAAATCACATTGACGATATGAGGAAAACTGCTCCGCCTCTGGTGGTCTTTTTTTTTACCGACCAAACAATTTTAAAACTCGGCTAAGATATCATTAGAAAAAAATCTTCTAAGCAAGTTTCATTATGATTGGGCAAACAATGTGACTTCTAAAGTGTTCAAAAATATTCACCGCGCACATATAAGTAAAACCGCCCCGCCCTCTGGCGACCGTGTTTTTCAACGAAGTGTAACCATTTTTGAAGTCGGTTGGTGTATTATTTCTTCACACGTTTTGAGCAAGTTTCGTGTTGATTGGGCGAAAATGTGACCTCAAGAGTGTTCAACAGATATCGATGTTGCCATATAGGAAAAGTGCCCCGACCCTCGGCGTCCATGTTTTTTAATAGACCGGAACTATTTGTGATCTCAGCCGAGATTCAGAAGGCCAAATGGTCAAAGCAAATTTTATAATCGAATCAAGCGTTCTCACGCTTTTTCTATATTTGAACATGGTGTTCTGGTTATTGACCCCATACAGCAAAGTTTCGAACTCGTCTGGGATAAATAAATGATTGAACAATTAGAAAAACGTATATCATACAATTCTATTTATATATACTTTTCGAGCCTGTAATTGAAGGGACTATGAGGCGTAATACGATACTTGTTTTTGCGCACTTCCGTTTTATGACAAATTTTATTTGTTAACATGTGTTTTCTTTGCTTATCGAAGAACTTATCTTATATATTGATATATTAAAGGCATAGTGGATATGATGTCCGCTAAACGTTCGGAATGCCACGGGGTCGATCGACGCTGTTTATGCGTTCTTAAGATCTCTCCCAAAGACACCAAGTACTGGTTCTACCCAGGAAACGGACAAGATAGCGTTTCAATAAGCAGTAGTCTTTCGCTTAAATAAAAAAGGTTTTAACTAAGATATTAATTCAGAGAAAAGTCATGTGAAAATAGTTAAATCTACGTACACTGTTAAAAAAAATCAACTTAAAATGCTGATGGTATTTGTTTTACCCCTTTAATAATGTATAAAAACGTGATTATGTAATGTTTCACTTATTAACATTATTAAGGTGATGGAAAAAGTTAAACACATATCTTATTTGCATTTTTGTTACAGAAAAATTTAAAGCATATCATATTTACCTATGTATGCTACACTATTGGCTTCTTTTCAAAAAAATAAGTATTTCATAAATATATGCGGATAATTGCACACTCATAGAAGTTATACATTAACTCAGAATTACTTGTAAGCCTTCTTTATTGAACCGGAAACAATGTTTTGTCAATTCACGGTGCATAACTACCACCTTTACATTCAAATAACAGAGAAGTGTAGTGCAAACGTGTCAAAAAGTAATACAAATAAGTGTGTGGTATTTTTAGATCTTCACCACCAAACCAAATACAGTCTGTACATAGTGGTATGTTTGGATTGTATCATAACGCCAAGTTTACATTGTTTAAGGTAAAATGTTAACATTGGCGAATGCGGTGTGCACAAATTATACAAAAATCACAACATTCAATGGGAAGAAGTGATCCGAATACACATTTCAACGACGAACTTGCCTGTAACGGCACATAATTTATAAGTTCGGGTTTCTTAATTAACGTTAACTTCATTAAATTGTTTATATAATATTGCAGGTGAGTTATATGTGAACATTAGTACTATTACGTGATCTGCGTCACAAAGAAAAACAAATATCATTAATGCTATAAAACTATATAAAACTAAAATGTATTTATATAACATAATGTTAGTGTAATAATCATATAAACAGATGTAAAGTTGCAGCTTAATACTGTATTGAATGATTAAAATTTTGTTCAACCCTTAACGGCTTTATTTTGCCTTTTAAGCCCGTAACTCAATGTTCCAAACATCTAACTCGTCAAAATGTTTTTTTTTAATTAACAATCATTTTCATTTGCATTTTAGTATATTAGGCACACAAACAATCAAGTAGGTAATTTTGATCTTTTACACCCAATATTGCTGCTTCTTCCTGTAGGTGCGCGATGATGATCTCAAATATTAACTATATGATGCTATATTCTTAAATCTTTTTGTAAAAAGAAGGGATGTAGTTGATGCGTGTTAGTAATTTCATTTCATCGTCCCTCAAAAAGTTGTAACTCTGTTGCTCTGGTCTCCTTCCTACCATTGAGTAATTAAATAGTAATTAAATTGAATGCATTTTAATTCCCTTTTATTACTATTTTATTTGAGTTGCAATGCTATGAGGTTAAATTTTATTTACACTTTTTACCGGTTTAAACCCCCAATGCTTAGCATTGACCGTTCCAAGGCGGTGACCCCAGCTTTATTCTACTATGTGTTTATGTTGTTTCGTTTTGTGCCGTACTGTACCGTTTTGGCAATTGGTTCCTTGCCATAAATAAAGGGCCACAAAGGTGTGTATGATAGAATTGCAATACTGCTGCAGTTTCTGGAGTTTCATTTCTTTATATTGACCGCAAATCGTTTGAAACAATGCATACGTCATTTATTCAACCGTTAGTTGAATATTCAGATGTAATATGGGGTAATTGCACTCAAGCAGAAAAACATGAGTTTCACAAAATTCAAATCGAAGCAGCGCGAAATGCTTTTGGAGTATCAAAATAAGTATCTCTAACCGAACTGCAACAATAACTTAATTGGGAATTGCTCCGATATCTACGCGACAAACTCAAACGTATACTGTTTTACAAAATGCAAAATTGACTTACCCCTCAGTACTTGGCCGACCTTTTACCTAAACATGTCGAAGCTGCTATTAGGTAAAATCTCCGTAATGCGAATGAATTACGTACATCCGAATAAAGATCAACCATCTACTATTACTCTATTATTATTACACCAGCACATATTGGAAAATGGAATATCTTACCAAAAGATGTACACAATAGTTAATCGCTGATTATATTTCAATCCAAGCTTTCAAGAAGCTTGCTTAAAACACTTCCATACTTTTATATGGGAAAACATATATATCTACAAACATTCAATACACGGTTTAGGACTAAATCGAGTGCGCGTAATGAACACATTTACGCAAAAAGACATAATCGAATCTCCGCTATGCTCGTGTGGAGGTATTGAATCTGATTACCACTTCTTTTTCGTATGTCACTTTTTTAACGGCATACACACTACTTTAATGTACAGTTTCTCCGGAATAACTAGCGATGTTGAGCTTTTCGGCAAAACACATCTTAACGAAATTGAAAAATCTGCATTTTTCTACATGCCCAACAATTTATAAAAACACTGCGACTTTCTTAACAATCCGATTAAGAGTAGTAGTTATTGTTTGATATCCAAGTCCTTGAACCAACAATCCTAAGTCATTTTTTTCAAAACCATTGCATATATATCACCCATATTTCCTATGTCTGGTATAAAATAAGTTATGTTTATAACACACTGCCATTATTACCCCAAGGAGAGAAACTCTAGAAGAATGACATAGAATAATTTCATTTCTGTTCTAATGCATACTGTTTTGTGCAGTTCGAGATATAATGTACATGCCAGACAAAATAAATATCTTTAAACTAATGTCATAAAACAAAGAAAAGTCTATACATATCCTTGTTATGTCTTTAAAACCGTGCCTGTGCTTTCACCTAAATTACAAAGAAACAAAATAAAAGTAATGAAGTTAATTTACTTACGTCATGAACTTATGTTCCTTAGGATTGTTCACAGGTCAACATCAACTACAATTCATCCCATATTCTAGTGTAATTATCGCTGAAATATTTATTTTTTTATGTTTTTTTCATTCAAGTATGTATGCATTAGGTTTCAACAAGCAAAATAACGCCATTGACTAAAAAAAATATTACAAATATTGGTCCATTAACGGATAACCATCATTCGAAAACGTTCATTTAAACAGTATCGCGATGATCCTTTAACAAATTGTATTTTAATATAAATCTATTCAATATGGTACAGTTATTTTACATTTGTCCCAACTATTAAATAATCAAATCCTAATCTCATACCATAAAATAAATAATATAATATTATGCCTAACGACATAAACACACTAACAGTCAGATACGTGTAATAAAAATACAGATCCAACACGCAAGAGAACCAAATTTAATAATGACGAATGTCGCTATTTACTTCCATAAGTATAAACAGTAATTACTCACTATTTTCACATACTTCCGATATAAAGATAAATGTTTGATATCTCTAAAAACATGTCTCTCGTCTGACTACGTGGACATGAAGACTGTCGTTACAGGCATAACGTTTTGCCAATTAACCGCTCGCCAAATAACCTATCACTACGCCCACCTATCCTCGTGATCTAGTGATTAGAAAACACCGACCAATGGTAGCAGACGAAGCGCGTTTGAAAAATAAACCCGGCTGGTGTGGGATACGTATTTCTACCATCTATATTTTAACATGAGTGTGTATTTAATAACATATTCAGATATGTTATTAACTATCGAAATTCATATACAATTTTAATTTAAATTTAAATTAAATCCGTTTATACCATGCTGAAATAATACAATTATGACGTTGCTTCAAGATAATCATAATGGCAAAGGGAATATTTACACATGTACATTAGTTGAAATATAATGTAAATTCTCCGATTAAGTATGTTGCTTCTTTAATGTAACTAATTGCCTAGACATAAATAGAAACTGGGCATCAGGCGTAAGTTAATCCAACTTAAACAAATTCCACATATACATCAGTACTTATATATAGCATTGTTCTGTTACTGAAACAAATTTAAACAAAACACAACAACACAAACTCATTTTTAGTAAAGTTCTATAGAATTAATATTGTTTTCTTCTCTGATTTATGTACAGCGTTTCTGTTTGGAATTTATGTAACAATTTTGAAAAATGGTCAAATCGTCCCTATAAACCAAATGATGGGATGGTAGATATCCGAGGTGACAAATTATCAGGTTTCTTATCGCCGGTTGGCATGATATAGTCCAGAGGGCGAATTCCGGCCTATCCTAAAGTGTCAAATGTGATGGAGGTATTTGACCATGTATGCATGTTAACAAATCACCGTTCAACAATATTAATAAGGCAGGTAAAGAAAAGCGTAATTGCAATTGTTGAACGGTGAAATGTTAACATGATGCAGAAGCATACACCTATGCATTGATTTAAGTCTATTGCTTAAACAAGTAAAGAATGTGTGGTATTCTCCATAGAGATTTTCTGCATGTGACACGTTCACAGCATGGATAGTGCATTCGGTATATTTTACGATGTTTGCACGACAAAAAACTAGCATGAACTTCAATATCTTTAACAAGACGTTCATTTGAGGTATACGACACTCATGTCTTTTACAAAATACGACGCTACGCTGTTGCTACGGGTTGTGTCAAAAATCGATATTTGATTGGCTGGTAGACGGGCGCTACAGCCCATTTAATTGACAGCTAGCGAGTGGTTTATTATACCCATGTGCGATGCTCAACAACTGAAAAAAATAGTGTATACATCTCCCACATTGATAGCGGTAAGTAGGACCTCCTTTTGCAAACTAGGAAGTATTTGGATAGCCCATGCCTATACCAACACACATACGTATTTGCCATGTCAGCTCTCGAAACAAATGTATTGAAGCACACGCTTTACGTCCAAAAAGCTTAAAAGAATCTATGCTTAAGGGGTGTTGCGGCAGTTTATTTAACCGAGAATATATTTATGGTAACACCGATGCTAATATCACAACCCAATAGTTTTGTTATCAGAATCATCACACATTTTTGACCGAGTANATATTTGGAAATCTGGATGAATTATGAAACTTTCATATACCCCAGGGGTGAAAAAAACTGGACAAAAGCCGAGCGTGGGGGTGGTTTTGAAAAAATCAGTATATATATATTTTTTTAATCAAGGAAAGCCTACATAAAAATGTGCATGTAGTTCAGTGAAATGATGCTGATTAAAAAAAATACATTAGATTATATTTGGAAAGGTGCCCATTACGGGTGCGCTACCTTAAATGGCTCATTTCCGTCACTGTTGCAAATCCACTTTATATGTAGGACACAGTGTTTTGCTTTCGATTCAATTTCATACATACGTATAAATAGAGACATAATAATAAATTAAAGTAGTGTCTTAATATCTAAAAACTATATTGTTCCTGTAAGTGAAATTATATGTTTATAGTAAATGGCGTAAATAAGAGGAAGAAGCCCGTATTTAAATTACACTTCTCCTGTATGATTAAGTATCCCAGTGGGCAAGCATATGTTTACAAAAGCAAGTTGTTTTTCTGTTCGCCCAACGTTAGAATATGACATTGGTACAATTTCGCTTTGCTCTTTGTTACAACGTTGGCCCTACGCTAGATTGTTCCTTATTTTTGGCTACCATTGGATCTATGTTGTACCAAACATATCCAGACAAAACCCCAATATTGAAAGGATGTTGATCCAAAACGTCAAACTAGCCTTATTGTCAGGACATCATTAGGGGAATGGCGTGCCAACCAACGCC
This sequence comes from Dreissena rostriformis, assembly GCA_007657795.1. NCBI lineage: Eukaryota > Metazoa > Mollusca > Bivalvia > Myida > Dreissenidae > Dreissena > Dreissena rostriformis. Next base: position 63,172 of record VMBQ01002205.1, read on the forward strand.
CAGCTACAAACGAATAATAGTGCTATGATGGAACATCGCTGGCCCTATGGTGGCGCTTATATTCATTGTTGGTTCACCAATGGGCCAATTTCGTCCCAACCATTCCAAATTCAAAAAATCAAACAATCACGCTATATCGGCCTAATGAGAGCAAATTAAACCTTTTTTTTCCAGTGCAAAATTTTATTCATTACGTAGAATATTACATACATACACAGCTTTTTATATAGTAGTATGAATTTCATATAACAAAGTATTTCTTGTACAGCAATTTGGTAATTAAATATAATATATAATTATATAATACTTATAATTGTCGTACATTCAAACATACATTCATATAAAATTATAATTGTGTTATAGTTAAAGTATTTAACAACAACAACAGATACTTGTTTGTACAATACAAACTAAATTAGTGTTGAATATAAGTATGTACATATCATTTAACATAAAACATTGAACATAAGAAAGTTAAATTGTATGTGCTGAATTGCATTATATACGAAAACTGATAATGCAGAGTTTACAACAACGACAACAAATACATATGTTGTAAGCATTATTTAAATTATGTGGTATGGTTAGTTATGTCATTATATGAGATGTCAGTACATATTTTCACAAGGGACCATATTTTGAATTCTATATCTGATTTAATTGTACTTTTGTAAATTTCAAAAGTTTGTTTCATACTGTTTACAAGTCCATACTTTGATGGGATTCTGTTTTTTTCTTTGACAATGCAAGATATACCGTTTAAGCTCTAGGCATACTATATTTAAATCATTCATTTTTGGATTAATAATTCCAAGTACTAGATCCTGACATGTAATGGGAATATGTTTGCTTGGTCTATTTCTACGAACAATATCAACAACAAATTTAATAATTTCTTGGGTATATGGACAGTACCAGAACAAGTGAACTATATTTTCAACTTCAAAATTACAGAATGTACATAGATTATTTGTAACAATTTTCATTTTGAACATTAGGGATTTTGTTCCCAATATTCTGTGGACTATTCTGCACTGGAGCCATCTGATATATGTTTCCTTAGTTAGATTGAAAACAAGTGCATGCACTTTTTTCCAATCAATATTTAAAAATTCTGAGTTCCATTTAGTGTTACAAGCTGGAATGTCATTGTTTTGAATTAATGTTTTATAAATATGTTTCTCTTCTTTCGGACTGGTTAATATTTTTTTTATGTAAGTTGGTAATATGGGTCCTTTAGTGTTTTTGTCAAAATTTGGCAGGTCTTCAAAATTGTCAATGTATTTCTTTATTACGTTTATTAATCCTTGGTACAATAGGAAGTTTACATTTGTTCCAAGTTGTGTATCCAAAGATTCTTTGGAAATGAAGCAGTTTCTTTCTATCATTATGTCTCTCACAAACCGAATGCCTCTTTCATATAGACATTTAATATAGATAAAGCTATTGCTAATTTTACAATTATGATTATAAAAAAGAGGCATATCCAAAATATCATCAAAATTTAATATTGGCAGCTTTTCAATGTACAAAATTTTTATTTTTTTAAAACATCAAGCCAAAATTTATTTTACATGTGTAAACATATTTTTTCGGCATACATTTTACCAGTATTGAATAATATTTTAAAATCTATTAACGATTTTGCCATTGAATAACATTTTCCTTCGCCTGACACTATTCTTTTAAGCCATGTTATTTTCATGTAATTTTCAATAGAACATATATCTACCATATTTAAACCACTTTCGTTAAAATCCTTAACAATTACTGTTTTTTTTAATTTTGCTCGGTCCTGCCCAAATGAAGTCATAAAAGTATTGCTTGATTTGACAATGGTTATCTTTCCTAGAGGAGTAATATTTCTGCGATTTCAATTACTTATTGATCTTTTAATACTTTCGATTTTGTTTTCAAAACTTGTCATAACCATTTTGTCTAAATTAATATCATAGAGCCTATCCAAATTAAATTAGTTTTTTCATAGTTTATGTTAAATCCAGAGTATATTGAAAATTCATGAAGCATATCTAATGTACAATTAAGAGATGATTCCGATCCGTCCAGAAATAAAGATGTATCATCCGCAAATTGTGATATTTTATATTGAAGGTCATTTATAGTTATACCTTTAATTTCTTTGCTTTCCCTTATTTTAAAAGAAATAATTTCTGCACAAGTAATAAAAATGTAAGCGCTGATTGGGTCTCCTTGACGACATCCCCTTTCTATACAAAACGTATCTGACAAGAATCAATTTATGTGTATGGAGGCCATGGTATTATGCAAGAACATAAATATCCATTTTTGAAACATTGGTCCGAAATTATTAAAACAAAACTAATAGTTGTTTCTATAAACTGGAAGGATTAAGTATCGAATGCTTTTTCAAAGTCGATTGTCATAAGCAACCAATGTAAATTATTATCTTTAGCATATTCCAATATATCGTAAAGTTATCTGGTGTTTTCACCAATAAATCGACCTTTAATGAAACCAGTTTGATCTTTGGATAATAAACTATCAAGTACTGTCTTTAATCTATTTAAAATGGAACCCGATGCTAGTTTGTAAACAACATTTAATAATGTCAATGGTCGTAAGTTTTTCAGGTAACATCTAGGCTTGTTTTCCTTTGGAATACAAGAAATAATTCAATGTTTTTGTGTTAAATCCATCAGAACCTGGACTTTTATCATGTTTCATATTTTTAAGTGTTATTGATACTTCTTCAATATTAAGCATTTCTTCTAATGAGTCGGATTGCACTTTATTCAATTAAGGTATATTAATATCACATAGATCAGCATTTATATCATATTGTATTTCGTTGTCGTTTTTATTGTATAATGTTATATGGAATGAAACAGCTTCTTTTAAAATATCGTTTTGCTCTGTTAACTTAGCCCCGTTTTCTTAATCAAATAAGACAGACTCTTATGCATGACTTCCAATATCTGATTTTGAATTAAATATTATTTTCCGATTGTTGCTATGTTTGTTTTGAAAGTAATTTCAAAGTTAAGTCATGGATATTGAAGGAGGTAATTGTGATCCCACGCCTAAAAATATCACCTAAAATTGGTTAACATTAAGGCCAAGCAATATCAGAATCATTTAATGCATGTTTAAATGAAAATGTTTTAAATTCTTTTGAATTCCATTGAACGAGTCAATTTTCATATAGACATGAAGAAGTAGTTAAAAAGACAAATTTGTATTCAACATGGTCTCCAGTAAATTATACTAGGTGGGATTCAAGTAAAAGAATCACGGCGATTTTTCTAATAATTCGATAATGAGTAGTTGTTGTTGTTTGATGTCCAAGTCCTCGCACAAACAATGCTTTTGTCCGAACCTTTCCATATATATCACCCATATTTCATTTGTCTGGTATAAACTAAGTTATTTTGTTTATAACACACTGCCAATTTTGACAACGTTATTGGTTCGTCGATAAAATGAGATGTATCCTCGCGCATGCGAAGACAGTGGCAAAGCGTAATGGCGGCGGTTTGATTAGCGAAGTCTTTAGTGCAGAGTATTCTTTGGATTTATTGCTTAAAATCGCGTGTTCGAGTTGTCCTATTGTGGCCATCGGCACGGAAACTCATTCAGTGTCATTTTGTAGACCTGGGGTTTATGTTGACAGTCTTTTCTACGATGATTTGTGTTTCTTCTGAACACAAAAACACGTGGTTTTCAAAATGGCGGACGTTACGCCAAGTACAAAAAAGACATCGACAAAAGAAACAACAAGCTACTACTACTGGTAATACTTCGGTAATACCGATATCGAAGAAGCAGACTGCGACAGCGTCGGCATCTAGTAAATCGGCGAAGGACAAGTCTGTGTCCGACGCTGATTTACAGTCAAAAATTATGGAGGCATTGTCATACATTAAACAACAACAGTTGGCCACCGATGTCAAGTTTACGGAACGTGTTACTCGCGTTTCGGCTTTAGAAGAGATGCCGGTAGATTATGGCTATGAGGTGTTTATGGAGGAAGGGGAATTGGCAGAACGAGAGTTTTCAACTGTGAAGCATCACGAACAGTAAATGCATCCCTTTCTCATAAAAGAGATCTTGAGAGTTCTCGTTTTAGTCAAATGACTAAGCGTTTGAAAGGGCAAGTGATTTTGGGCCCTGCTGTTTAAGAAGCACTAGCTTTAAACATAAATGATGTGTTTATAAACGGGCTTAAAGAGGACGAATATTGAAACATGATTACAGAAGAGGCACTTCCTCGCCCTGAAAATTGTGAAGCATTACAAACAGTAAAGTGTAACAAGATTGTTTTGGATTTCCCTCAAACAAATACCAAGCTTTTAGACAAAAAGTTACAGAACACTGAAACTTCAATCATCAAAGCAGCAATTTTAGTTCCGCTAGCAGTGGATTCAATGGCAAAAGCTGAACCTCAGATAAAAGAACTTGGCATAGATATTAGCTCACCTTCGGACAGTTGCCAAGATGCTCTCTCGCTTTTGGGACAGGCGAACAAACAAATAAACATGACGAGGAGGGACGCTTTAAG
>VMBQ01002205.1:68619-139084 GCA_007657795.1 Dreissena rostriformis
TATATATCCTTAATAAAAATGCATGGTGTCATGGGTGTGTTTCAACAAGTTTCAAGCTTTGGAAAAAATATTTCAAATAAGCGTGTATTATCTTTCGTTGTTTTAAAGAAAAACTATATTGAATGTAGTGTTTTCTATTGATTTTATGTTTAGTTTTTATCATCATAATTTGAAGAAGCTGAAACCATAAATGATGCCTATATTACCAACACACCTGTGTGTGCATTGTACACGATAAAACTTTCAATATGATATATGATTTGACGGATATACAGATGTAATATAGTTTGATAAATGTGCGAACCTGCCTGATTGCCGTAGATCATTTAACATCCAAATTTGTGCTTATGTCAATGTGCCTTAATCTTCGTTATACGTTTATACATAATAGCTCTCAGTTTAAGCGTGAGGTTATACCTACCCAACGACGTATTGCCTCGTCGTCGCGAGTCGTGACTTAAATTTAAAGAACGACAATTGTATTGATTGCATACTTTACAATAATTGGTTACAGAATCATGGTATTTTTCTGATATTGACATGCAAGAAAGGGTTGCTTATTACCGGTTGGTCTCTGGCACACGATTGAATAGTGTGGTTCAATCTGTCAAACATGGCATAGATTATATATGCAGATACGTCCGTACAAACATAAAATAAAGCCGTTTGAAGAAAATTAATTCATTCTATTTGGCATACTATCAATGCCTGTATCAAGTTTATAGTGTATTTGATTAACCTTCCTTCAAATACTTCAATGTTTTCAAACTTTAGTTCGCATTTTCAAAGTGTATAGCATAGCATAATCAATAAGTTTAATTAAGGATTATTAAACAATTGCAATATTAAGATGCGGTTATAATGATATTGAAAGTTGGAGTTAAACTGTATAATAAAAGTATTGTAGTTTCATAATAATTGTAAATACTTTCGATTAGGTTTATAATCAATCAAAAAATATTTCACTCTCCATAAGACAGCAAATAAGTCGTTGCTATCGTCACGTTCAGGCATGCATGCTGGCATTAACTAACTGATGATTCTTCATGGCATCAAATTAGAAAATCTTCGACGTACTTGGAAGCCTTCTTAATAGAACCGGTATGAATGTTTTGACACTTCACGGTACATAATTACAACCTTTACATTCAAATAAAGGAGAAGTGTAGTGTAAACGTGTCAAAAAATAATGCAAACAAGAAGGTGTTATTTTGCGTTGTTCACAACCAAAACAAATGTAGTCGGTATATATAGTAATTCGATTTGATCATAGCGCCAAATTTGCGTTGTCTAAGGTAAAATGTTTACATCGGCGAGTGCATTGCGCAAAATTATATTAAATGACAAAATTAAATACAAAAAAAAAGTGCTCAGAATACACATGTCAACGACGAGATTGCTTGTTACGGCACATAATTTATTAGTTCGGGTCTATTAATTCATGTAAATTCATAAGGGTGTTTATATTGCAGGTGAGTTATATGTTGACAATAGTCCTAGTACGCGATTAAAGAAAAAACCTATCATTAAGGTTATGGAACCAAAATGAATTGATAAAACATAATGTTAGTGTACTAGTTTTAGTAACAGATGTTAAGTTGAAACTGAATACTGTTTTCAATGATTTAAATTGTGTTAAACCCTTAATGGCCTTATTTTGCCTTTTAAACCCGCAATCTAATTTTAACACGTCTTAAACGTGCCCATACTTTATATAAACATGTGGTCTTGCAAAGTCAGTATATACTAATTTAATATGCAATATAATTATACCCATTTCGGTAAAAAAAAAGATTTTCTTTTATATCAAATTATTTTTAAATTTAACAAAAATAATAGGTAAACTATAAACTACATTCATTCCTTTTAAGTTGACAAAAGAATGTGTTCACAATTTTAACTCAATTCTCATTAAAGTATATACATACACATAATTAGAAACATTAAGTATGTAAAATTTCAAACGGTTTTCAGAAGAGAATAATGCCTGGTTGTTAAGTTAATAAGTGTAAATGCAATGATGCAGTTTTACATTGTCACTTATTGTTTGCAAGAAATTGATTGCACTGTGTCCACAAATGAACAGGTTATTTTAAGCAAAAATAATAACATAATTATCTGGTATTAATTTAAATTATCCATTCAAACATATTTAAAGAAATGCTAAAATAATCATACAAAACCCAAATCGAGACAAGTCTCCTAAAAACAAATTAATGAGATTCATGTTACCTCATTTTCGATATTTTGGTAGAACATGTCAAACAAATACTAGCTTTAAAATGGTCCATCAAAAAACTAGTCCCAATTAATCCGTTTTTAAATAGATGTGCCATGCTATCAAACGGTCCGATCTGAACGAATGAAATATGTTATGGATGCTGTTTTAGTTACATAGCTGACAAATTTGTTAACTGAATTTTTGCGTTATAACTTTAATTGATAAATTTATGTAATATTCATAATAAAGATAATACAACAAAATCAAACTATGGGATTTTAAAAGCAATCATTAGTATATTTAACTAAATTTGACCAGACATACAGCTATTATCTATGAGAACCAACGCCGTGATTGCTAGTAATTTTGGTTGCAAAACAAAGGAAATGGACTTTGTTATTATTGTTAATACTACGCCGAGCCTCCGATATATGAGTTGAGGAAACGTACATACTTGTCCAGTTATGGGCGGTTACTTTTGTTTCACTTATGGATATGTTGTTGTTTAATGTTCTGTTGTGTCGTTGTGTGTTTCAACCAACTTTAAACCAATATAGTAAGTTCCAAGAAAGAGGTTAATCAGCTTAATATGAAGATGCTTAATTAGCTGGGCTATATATGTTAAAAGACATTTTCAAACCTTCGCGAATTTGATGTTTTTTGCTCCCAAAAGCGCACATATAGGCCCGTTTGTCTGTGCTTTTCTCTGTCCGGATTGCATTTTTATGTACGGCTTCTTTTAACAGAGACTAGTATTTTAATATATCAATTAAGTACCTAAAGAACGAATTCTTGATTGTTTGCGTTTCTTATTTACTGATCAATGAACCGCATCAAATATGTAAGAATATATGTTTTTACATGTCATAATGTAAAAGATGTCTTTTTTTAACATAAGTAATACAGTCTGGTACCTGTGTCTATTGCATAACCTGGATGTTATTGGCATCTTTCTAATCATCATACACGATATTGTTAACGACATTTAAAGTAACATTGGTCTGTTTGCTGACGCCACATCCATATACCCTATCATAGACGACCCAAACACTTCAAATGCAATATATCAAAACGATATCAACCAAATATTTGTTTTGGCCTTATTATATCCGTCCATATATGAAACACCTTCATTCTCATGGAAGCAACAACAGAATACATATAACTTAACAATAAAGAAAATAAGCTTCCACAAACATCTTCGTGTTTTTCTTTCGAATGATTGTAATTGGCCCATCCATAATAAATATATAATATATAATGCATGGAGTCGAATAATTATGCGCAAACTGAGATTTGAACTTGACCGAAAATCGCTGGAAAGAAATTATACGCCATTTATTCGATCGTTAATTGAATAATTAGATTTAATATGGGATAATTGCACTCTAGCAGAAAAAAACATGCGCTTGACAAAAGTAAAATTGAAGCAGCGCGAATTGCTGCTGTTGTTGTTGTTGGTGTGTGATGTCCAAGGCCTTGCACCAACAATAACTCGCTTTTTTTCAAAACCTGTGCATATATATCACAATAATTACGGTTGTCTGTTATAAACAATGTTATAAGGTTCATAACACACAGCCAATTATGTGTAAATATTACCCCAAGGAGAGAAACTATATAAACATTAAATATAAGAATTGCAAGCCTTTTCTAATACCTATTGAATTATGTATTTGATGTTCTTGTCAAAATAAATAAATATGTTTAAACTAATGTTAAAAAATAAATGAAAGTCTATAAATGTAAATATTATGTCTTTGAACTCGTGCATGTGCTATCACCAAAATTACAAAGAAAAGAAAAAAAAAGTAAATTAACTTACGTCATGAAGTAATATTCCTTAGGATTGTTCACAGGTCAACAGCAAACATAATTCATCCCGTATGCTAGCGTAATTATCGCTGAAATAAGGTTTAACATTTTTAATGTTTTATCATTCAAGTACATGTGTTCTCATTTTAATTTCAATAATTTTTGCTATTATGGATACACCGATGATTTTTTGTTTGTGAATTACTAATGAAGATACTCTTGAGTATTATATTTTATTATAGTTTTTTGTGTTCTAGTAAAATTGCACAATACCTAACTTAGTGTTCGATAATTACCATATCCCGTCGTTGTCATGTGATGTACTTTATAAACTTCCCTTTCTCCACACATTTACAATATTGATTAAAAAGCAATACTCTCTTTAAATAATTTCGCGGTTAAACTAAAACACATAAATAAATGAATTTTAATTTAATACGAATCTATCAAATACGGCACAGTTATTTTAGTCCCAACTCTTGTATTATGAAATCCTAATATCATACAGTAAATATTGTAGTAAAATATGTCTTATTGCTTACAAATCTGACAGTCAGTGTAATAAAAATTCAGGTCAAAAACGCAAGAAGAACCAAATTAATAATGACGAATGTCGCTAATTACTACCATAAGTATAAACAGTATTCACTAACTTTTTTCACATACAAAGATAATTGTTTGATATATCTATACAAATGGCTCCATTCTACTATGTGGGCATCAAGACTGTCGTTACAAGCATAACGTTTTGCCAATTAACCGCTCGCCAAATAACCTATCGGTCCGCCCACCTATCCTCATGATCTAGTGATTATAAAAACCCTGACCACCGGTAGCAGACGAAGCGCGTTTGAAAGATAAACCCGGCTGATGTGGGATACTTATTTCTGCCATGTACATTTTTGACAGGGGGGTGTATAAAATAATATATTCAGATATTTGATTAACTATCAAAACGCATATACAATATTTACTTAAAATTAATTAAAATCCGTTTTAACAATACTGAAATAATAAAATTATTACGTTGCTTCAAGTAAATCCGGATGGAACAGGCAGTATTTACACGTGTACATTAGTTGAAATATAATGTAAATGATCCGATTAAATACGTTGCTGCTTTTGTGTAACTAATTGCCTAGAGATAAATAGAAACTGGGTATCATGCGTAATTTAATCCAACTTACCTATCACAATACCACATATACGTCAGTATTAATTCGTATATTCATCCTAGAATAAAGTGATACACGTGTTATGTGAAGTTACGAACAAACATTGTTATTTTACTGAAACAAATTCGAACAAACAAACAACAACACAAACCTATTTTAAGTATAGTTTTATTGACGCAATGTTGTTTTCTTCTTTGCTTTATGTACACCGTTTCTGTTTAGAATGTATTTAACAAGTTTGAAACAAGGTCAAATCGTCACTTCGATAACACGTCCCTATAAACCAAATGATGGGATGGTAATTATCCTCGGAGACAAATTAGTAGGTGTCATATCACCGTATGGCATTATATATTCCGGATGGCATATTCCGGCCTATTCTCAAGTATCAAATTGGATGGTTGTATTTTTCCATATATGAATATTAACAAATCACCGTTCAACAATAGTTATTACGCAGGTAAAAAAACATTATTACAATTGTTGAAACTGTGAAATGTATTCATGATGCAGATGTATACAACTATGAATTGAATTAAGACTGTTGCTAAAGCTAATAGTGAATTTATGTCAACATGTTTATTGATTTTCTTCCTGTGACAGGTTCGCAGCATAAATAGTGGGCTCGATAACATGTTATGGGTTTTAAACGACAAAATAAACTTGCATGGACTACAATATCTTAAACAATACGTTCATTTGAGTAATACGACACTCATTTTTTTTTTTTTGACAAAATGCGACGCTTCGCTGTTGCTAAGGATTGTGTCAAAAATCGAAATTTAATTGGCTGGTAGACGGGCGTAACAGCACATTTTATTGACAGCTGGCGAGTAGTTAAGTATACCCATGTGTGATGCTCAACAACTGCAACGAATATTGTATAACTTTCTCACATTGATAGCGGTAAGTAGGGACTCCTTTTGTAAACTAGGAAGTATTTGGATAGCCAATGCCTCTACAAACACATATAAGTGTTTGCATTGTCAGCCCTCGAAAGCATGTATTGAATTACACGCTTTATCTCCAAATAACATAGACAAATCTAGGAAAAAAAGAACCATGGATTTATTAATTGGTCAATTTTAAAATCGCTTCAAACTTTCCGCAAATTATAAATGTAAACTAATTTCGAGTAATACTCACTGTTGCTAACGAACAAAATACCAAACAACAACGAAATAAATGCCACTGATTAAATGAAAATGTTGTTTTTAAATTCTTTTGATTTCCATTTAACGAGTCAATTTTCATATAGACATGAAGAAGAAGTTAAAAAGACAAATTTGTATCCAACATGGTCTCCAGTAAATTATACTTGGTGGCATTCAAGTAAAAGAATCACGGCGATTTTCCTAATAATTCTTTTATGAGTAGTTGTTGTTGTTTGATGTCCAAGTCCTCGCACAAACGATCCTTCGTCCTTTTTTCTAAACCTTTCCATATCTATAACCCATACTTACGTTATATGGTTTGAACTAAGTTATATTGTTCATAACACACTGCCAAATATGTGTTAATATTACCCCAAGGAGAGAATAATGGACTTGTCAAAAGAAATAAATAACTAATGTCACAAAACAAAGAATAGTGTAAAAATGTCACGATTATGTCTTTGAAATCGTGCATGTGATATCACCTAAATTACACAGAAACAAATTAAAAACAAGAGTGCCAAATTGTCACAAGATACGCCCGTTCTACTAAGTGACACTGTGACCTAGTTTTTGACCCAACATGACCCATATTCGAACTTGATCTAGATATTGTCTAGATCCTACTTCTGACAAAGTTTGGTGAAGATCGGATGAAAACTATTTGAATTAGAGAGCGGACACTGCTGTGGACACCGCCTCCGCCCGCCCGCCGCCCGCCCGCCCGCCAAGGGTGAAACTATTATACGTCCCGTTTTGTAAAAACGGGCGTATAAAAATTGATTTTAGGTTGATGACAATGATAAACAGTTGCCTTTCTATAGTACCCATGCACAGTGAAAAACTCATGTACCTGTGGAAATCATGATTAGATTGAAGGAAAAATGAAACTTACCAATAAACATGTTGTTAAAAATAACTCGTTTCAAAAATCGCGAAAAAAATAAACCCGATGAAAATATCGCAAAATAAAACTGGATAAAAATATTGCATAAAAATATTGCATGTGTTAATCGGTTGCATGTCTCCAATCAGACCTGACTGATATATAATCTATATACTACCTCTGACCAAGTTTGGTGAATTCAACTTGAACTAGAGCTTTGTCACTGAATGTGACTTATACCCCCATACCACTTTGACGCAGGATAAAAAGTTGTTTAAAAGTTTCGGATGAATACAATTTGAATTAGAGTCCGGACAAAGTGGCGCCGTTGAAAATGCACTAATTGACCCTATGACCTAGTTCTTGACCCGACATGACCCATATTCGAACTTGACCTAGATATCAACTAGATGCAACTACTGACCAAGTTTGGTAAAGATCGGATGAATACAATTTGAATAAGAGTCCGGACAAAGTGGCGCTGTTGAAAATGGACTAATTGACCCTATGACCTAGTTTTTTACCTGGCATGACCCATATTCGAACTTGGCCTAGATATCAACTAGATGCAACTACTGACCAAGTTTGGTGAAGATAAGATTTATACAATTTGAATTAGAGTCCGGACAAAGTAAAATGCACTAATTGACCCTTTGACCTAGTTTTTGACCCAGCATGACCCATATTCGGACTTGACCTAGATATCAACTAGATGCAACTACTGACCAAGTTTGGTGAAGATCGGATGAATACAATTTGAATTAGAGTCCGGACAAAGTGGCGCCGTTGAAAATGCACTAATTGACCCTATGACCTAGTTTTTGACCCGGCATGACCCATATTCGAACTTGGCCTATATATCAACTAGATGCAACTGCTGACCAAGTTTGGTGAAGATCGGATGAATACAATTTGAANGATCTAGAGATAGGAAAACCCCGACCAACGGTAGCAGATGAAGCTCGTTTTAAAGATAAACACGGCTTATGTGGGAAACTAATTTCTACCATGTACATTTTAGCAAGAGGGTGTATTAAATAATATAATCAGATATTTTATTAAGTGATGAAATTCCTATACATTATTAATTTAAATTTAAATCCGTTTTTAACATGCTGAAATAAAAATAGTAAGACGCTGCATCAACAGAATCATGATGAACCATGTACATCAGTTGACATAATGTAAATATAATGTTAATTTTCGCTCCGATTAAATATGTTGCTGGTTTTAGGTATCTATTCGTTTAAGACATATATAGAAACTGGACATCAGGCGTAAGTTAATCTCAACTTACCAAATAAAACATATATGTTAGAATTAAATAAAAATATTCATCCTATAATAAAAAGCTACACGTGTCATGTGTAGTATGAATAATCATAATTGCATCGTTCTGTTACTGAAACAAATGTAGACAAACCAACAACAACACAAACTTATTTTTAGTAAAGTTCTGTCGACGTAATGTTATTTTCTTCTCTGCTTTATATACACTGTTTATGATTTGACTTCATGTAACAATATTTAAAAAATGGTAAAATTGTCAATGTAATAAAACGTTCCTATAAACTAAATGAGGGGATGGTAGATTTCTGCGGAGACAAATTATTAGGATTCATATCGCCGGTTGGCATGATATATTCCGGATGGCACATTCCTGCCTATCCTAAAGTATCAAATGTGATGGAGGTATTTGTCCATGTATGAATGCTAACAAATCAACGTTAAACAATATTAATTACGAAGGTAAAAAAATGTATTTACTATTGCTGAACGGTAAAATGTTAACATGATCCAGACGCATACAACTACATGTATGCATTAAATTAAGACTGTTACGCAAATAGTGAATTTATGTCATTATGCATAGGGATTTTCTGCCTGTGAGATGTTCGCAGCGTACATAGTGCGTTCGATAAAATTTTACGAGATTTACACGACAAAATAAACTTGCATGAACTTCAATATCTAGAACAAGACGTGCATTTGAATACTACGACACTCTTTGTTTTTCGGACAACATGCGACGCTACGACGTTTCTAAGGGTTGTTCCAAAAATCTGGTTGGCTAATGCGGGCATAACTTCACATTTTATTGACAGCTGGCGAGTGGTTAATTTTACCATTTTGTGATGCAGGTTTAAACTGCTCAATAACTGAAATGATTATTTTATTAATCTTCCACACCAGCAGACTAGGAAGTATTTGGATAGCCAAGGCCTCTACAAACACATATAAGTGTTTGCCTTGTCAGCTCTCGAAAACATGTATTGAATTACAAGCTTTACCTCCAAATAACATAGAAAAATCTATGAATAAAAAACATTGCATTTATTAATTGGTCTATTTCAAAATCTCTTCAAACTTTCCGAAAAATATAAATGTAAACTTATTTTGAGTTTTACTCACTGTTGCTCACGAACAAAATACCAAACAACAACGAAATAAATGCCACTGATCGAGTTTCAATTGTCCTCATACTAGTTAGCTAATTAAGTCAATACAAATTGTGTATTTAAACATATATGCCTACTTACACGCATAGATATAATAGACAAAACGTTTATGTTTCATAATAAACGTCCGTTATTAATAAACGGCCTGTATTCTCAAATAAAATTATTGATATACATATAATGGTAGAATTGTTACAAAATTACAAAATATACTTGCAAAATCGAGAAATAAAAGATTCTTCTAAAACCAATGGTGTGTATGTCGTTTTGTTTAGCATAGGATATTGATACTTTAACTGTTATACTTTGGTTTTTAATATAGCAAACAATGAAACTCCAGAACTAATATGAGGAGAGAATATTTGTTCATATCCACTACTAAATTGTAATGCACTAGTGCCGTACGTAATGAACATCAATTAAAACGATAAGGGGATATGTTTGTAAGTTTGTACTATAAACAGATTAATGTCAAAGTTAAGACATGGATATTGAATGAGCTTATTGTGATACCACGCGTAAAATACCGCCTAAAATTGGTTAACATTAAGGCCAAGCTATATCAGAATCATATTATGCATTTTTAAATGGAAATGTTTTTAAATTATTTTGCATTCCATTTAACGAGTCAATTTTCATATAGACATGAAGAAGTAGTTAAAAAGACAAATTTATATCCAACATGGTCTCCAGTAAATTATACTTGGTGGGATTCAAGTAAAAGAATCACGGCGATTGTCCTAACAATTCGATTATGAGTAGTTGTTGTTGTTTGATGTCCAAATCCTCGCACAAACAATACTTTTTTCCAAACCTTTCCATACATATCACCCATATTTCATTTGTCTGGTATAAACTAAGTTATATTGTTCATAACACACTGCCAATTCTATTTCGACAACGTTATTGGTTCGTCGATAAAATGAGATGTAGCCTCGCGCATGCGAAGACAGTGACAAAGCGTAATGGCAGTGGTTTGATTAGCAAAGTCTTAAGTGCAGAATATTCTTTGGATTTATTGCTTAAAATCGCGTGTTCGAGGTGTCCTATTGTGGCCATCGGCACGGAAACTCTTTCAGTGTCATTTTTAGACCTGGGGTTTATGTTGACAGTTGTCTTTTCTACGACGATTTGTGTTTCTTCGGACGTTACGCCAAGTACAAAAAAGACATCGACAAAAGAAACAACAAGCTACTACTAGTGGTAATACTTCGGTAAAACCGACATCGAAGAAGCAGACTGCGACAGCGTCGGCTTCTAGTAAATCGGCGAAGGACAAGTCTGTGTCCGACTCTGATTCACAGTAAAAAATTATGGAGGCATTGTCAGACATTAAACAACAACAGTTGGCCACCGATGTCAAGTTTACGGAACTTGTTACTCGCGTCTCGGCTTAAGAAGAGATGCCGGTAGATTATGGCTATAATGAGTTTATGGAGGAAGGGGGATTGGCAGAAGAAGAGTTTTCAAATTGTGAAGCATCACGAACAGTAAATGCGTCCCTTTCTCATAAAAGAGATCTTGAGAGTTCTCGTTTTAGTCAAATGACTAAGCGTTTGAAAGGGCAGGTGATTTTGGGCCCTGCTGTTCAAGAAGAACTAGCTTTAAACATAAATGATGTGTTTATAAACGGGCTTAAAGAAGACGAATATTGAAACATGATTACAGAAGAGGCACTTCCTCGCCCTGAAAATTGTGAAGCATTACAAACAGTAAAGTGTAACAAGATTGTTTTGGATTTCCTTCAAACAAATACCAAGCTTTTAGACAAAAAATTACAGAACACTGAAACTTCAATCATCAAAGCATCAATTTTAGTTCCGCAAGCAGTGGATTTAATGGCAAAAGCTGAACCTCAGATAAAAGAACTTGGCATAGATATTAGCTCACCTTCGGACAGTTGCCAAGATGCTCTCTCGCTTTTGGGACAGGCAAACAAACAAATTAACATGACGAGGAGGGAAGCTTTAAGGCCTGAAATGAAGAGACCGTACTCTTCTTTGTGTTCATCTGCACAGCCATATAATGAGTGGCTATTTGGTGATATCGAGAAAACAGCCAGAGAAATAGAGGACACTCAAAAATTTGGAAATAAAATCCAATATGACTCCCGTCCAGCGAGAGGACAACCCATGATTCGTGGCTGTCCTTTCCGTGGCCGTCCTTTCCGTGGCCGTAGTTCCTCTGGATATAGATATCCATCATCATCCTCATCGGCCTTGGGGAAAACTGGATCGCAGTATCAGGATCAAAAAATTGGACGAGGAGGGACCAGGGCCCTCCTCGACAACCCGTCATGAAACAATAAATGTTTAAGAGGTAAAAACAATTTCTTGTACAGAATTTTTAGAAGCCCGTTTAAAAGATTTTTCCTCGGCATGGGAACGTATTACTCAAGATCACAAAATACTCGATATAGTAGAACATTTTCATTTTGATTTTTGTAAATTGCCTCCTCCACAAGAAAAATGTTCTCAGCATAAATTCAATCATACAGAGGAATTTTCATTGATATCGAAATCAATAAATTACTACAACTGAAGGTCATAATTGAAGTTGATCATCACCCTCGACAATTCTTGTCCCCTATATTTTTACGGGCTAAAAGATAACCAGGAGAGTATCGCATGATATTTTATTTGAAGAAATTAAATGCATATTTTCCGTATGAACATTTTAAAATGAAATTTTTTAAAAATGCACTTGATTTGGTTTCTAAGGACATGTATTTTCGATCGTTTGATATTAGCTGAAGAACAACAGCTTTATTTTCGTTTCATGTGGCGGGGACATTTATTTTAATATGTGTGTATGCCTAATGATGTGTCACCAGGACTTAGAGTTTATACAAAGCTCATGAAACCTGTGTATGCTAAATTACGAACAGATGGGCATTTGAGTACAGGTTACATTGATGACAGTTTACTTGGAGGCACATCAAAAGAAAAAAAATCTGTAAATATATAAGAAACTTCTAATATCATGTTTACCCTGGGTTTCTTGCTAAATACGTACAAAAGTATTTTTATCCCAACCCAAATCATTACATATCTTGGAAATGTTATTGACACGCAGAAGATGATAGTTTATTTACTTGATGAAAAAAAGCAAATGATTAAACATGAATGTTTTTAACTGTACACATGTGAAACTGCTACTATTCGCACGGTAGCTCATGTCATAGGATTGATCGTGTCAAGTTTTTTTGCTGTGGAACTAGGAAAGTTACATTACCGTCAGTTAGAAAAATAAAAATCTCTGGCATTAAAAGAATGCAAAGGCAATATTGATTCAATCATGAATATTTCTTCTCCTATGAAATCAGACTTACAATGGTGGATAAATGAAATTCATTCCTAATTTAGGAAAATTCGCAGAGAAAACCCTTCTGTAATTATTCACACTGACAGTAGTAGGTCTGGCCGGGGTGCAAAATTGGGTATCGAAAAGATCGGTGGCCATTGGTTAGAAAAAGAACAAGAGTATCATATTAATGCTTTGGAAATGTTAACAGTTCTATTTGCTCTACAGGCATTCCGGTGTTTGATAAAAGGAAAATATATCAAAGTTTTCACTGATTCCACTACCATAGTTAGTTATGTTAACAATTTCTGATGAATAAAATTGTATAATTGCAATCAAATAAGTCAAACAATTTGGCAATTTTATCTTTACAATAATATGTGGATTATGTGTGCGCATATACCAGGCACTGATAATGTTGATGCGGATCAGGCATCTAGAGAATTTAAAGACAACATAGAATTGTCATAAGATGGTGAAATGTTTGGCAGTATTTGTGTAAAATATGGCATACCCTCTGTAGATTTGTTTGCTACTAGATTTAATAAAAACGTGCAGAAATTCCTTCCACGGAAACCAGACCCAGAGTGCAGCTTTGTGAATGCTTTTATCATTGATTGGGGGACATTTGATTTATGCTAATTTTTCTACCCCTGTCAGTGTTATAGGACGCTGCATTCAAAAGATCAAGATGGATCGGGCTCGGGGTTGAGGACTTTTTTCCATTGTGGCCAACTCAACATTGGTGGCCCTTGGTGATGGAAACACCGGTCGATTTTCCTTTAATACTCCCTCGGCAACACAGAGTGATAACCCTCACACATTCAGACAAAGATCATCCTTTAGAGCAACCGTTGGTGCTGATCGCATGCAAGCTGTCGGAGCATCCTTTAGAAACCGAGGCTTTTCAACAACGGCTACCAGAGTGTTCATGGCGTCATGGCGAACTTCCACAAAATGCGATTATGAAGTGTATATTCGCAGATGGTTTCTGTTCTGTAACAGACAACAGATTGATAGATTTTCAGTTTCTATAATAAAAATCATAGAGTTCCTTACTGAGGAATTTCAGCGTGGTTTAGGATATTCAGCAATCAATACTGTGCGTAGCTCTCTGTCATCGTTAGGAATTATTGTGGATAAATTTCCAGCTGGAAGTCACACGGTTTTTAAAGGGAGTTTATTATCTCAGAAGACCATGTGCTCGAAACACACATATTTGAAATGTTGACTTGGTCCTGAAATACCTACATAAACTTTCTCCAGTGAATTATTTGAGTCTCAACGATTTAACATTAAAATTAGTAATGCTAATTGCTCGTGTGAATGCAGCGCGTGTACATACCATTCAGTTACTGACTGTTAAGGGCTACAAGAAGTTCATTTTTAAGTTTGATATTTGTTTTAAACAGAACAGACCTAGTTATAATGTTTCTAGTTTGCATTTAAAATGTTATCCGCCAGATAGGCGATTATGTGTATATTTTGTGCTAAAAGAATACTTGAAAAGGACAAAACGTTTGCGGACAATAACATACAAGCTGTTCATTAGTAATACCAAACTACATGGTTCAGTTTCTCGTGATACGATTGATTACTAGATGGATTAAAGTGGCCATGACAAGAGCTGGAATTGACATTACACAGTTTGCAGCACATAGTGTTAGGGCAGCTGTTACTTCTTAAGCAAAATTGACTGTGCCTATAGAAGAAATTATGCAGAAAGCTGGTTGGACAAACAGAGGCTACATCTCATTTTATCTCCTCCCACACATTGTCTCATAGAATTACAATCAAGCTTCGTCTTCCAAGTCAGTACTCGTTTAATTTTTAAATTATGTGTAAATATTACCCCAAGGAGAGAAATTATATAACAATTAAATATAAAGAATGCAATCCTTTTCAAATACCTATTGCATTATGCATTTTGAGATTTAATGTACTTGTCAAAAGAAATAAATATGTTTTAACTAATGCCACAAAACAAAGAAAAGTCTATAAATGTCGTGGTTATGTCTTTGAAATCGTGCATGTGATATCACCTTAATTACACAGAAAAAAATATAAAAAAAAATAAGTATATTTACTAACGTCATAAAGTAATATTCCACAGGATGGTTCACAGGTCAACAGCAAACATTATTCATACCGTATTTATGGCTAAAATAAAGTTTAACATTTTGAATGTTGTACAGTTTAAGTACATGTGTTCACATTTTAATAAAAAAAAATTGCTTATTTAAATGTATGCAACGATGATTGTTTTGTGAACAACTAGTTAACGGTAACTTAATTGAGTATAATAGTGTATTATAGATTAATGTGTTCTAGTAAACTCGCACAATTATATGCCTAATAAATCATATGATTGAAAGAAAACCACTGACATGGGCTTTTCTTCAAATTGCCCAACTGTGCAGCTTGAGTATTATATTGTCGCCAGAGCTTTCGCTTTCGCTTACTGTACCTAACTCAGTGTTCGATAAATATCAGATCTTGTCGTCATCCTGTGGTGTTCTTTATAAACTTCGCTTTCTACATACATTGGCAATATGGAATACAAATCAATACTCTCTTTAAATAAGTTCGCGGTTAAACTAAAACAAATTCATTATTGTATTTTAATTTAATCAGAATGTATATAATATGGTACAGTTATTTTATATAAGTCCAAAATATTAAATAATTAAATCCTAATATGCTACCCTTTGGTAAATAATTTATCATGCCTAACGGCATAACAATCTAAAAGTAAGATACGTGTAATAAAAGTACAGGTCCAACACGCAAGAGAACCAAATTAAATAATGACGAATGTCGTAAATATGTACCATAAGAATAAACATAAATTACTCACTATTTTCACATATTTCCGATACAAAGATTATTGTTTGATATCTCTAAAAAAAACATGTCCCTCTTCTTACTATGTGATCATCAATACTGTCGTTACAGGCATAACGTTTTGCCGATTAATCGCTCGCCAAATAACCAATCGCTCCGCTCGAACGGTGAAATGTTGCAACATGATGCTGACGCATACAACCATGCATTGAATTAAGACTGTTACTAAAGCAAATAGTGAATGTTTGCAGCATACATAGTGCGTTCGAAAACATTTTGAGATTTTAAAACCACAACATTAACTTTCATGAGCTTCAATATATTGAACAGGAATTTCAAAATGTAACGCAACGCCGTTGCTACGTGTTGTGTCAAAAATCATAATCTGATTGACTTAACAGAATGTTCTATTGACACCTTGCAAGTGGTTAATTATACCCATGTTTGATGCAGGTTTAAATTGCTCAACAACTGTAATGATCAGTGTATTAATCTCCCACACTTGTAGCGGCAAGTGGGACCTCCTTTTACAAACTAGGAAGTATTTGGATAGCCGATGTCTATACCAACAAATATAAGTGTTTGCCATGTCAGCTCTCGAACAAAATGTATTGAATCACACGCTTCACGTCCAAATATCATGGACGAATCTATGCTTAAAAGAAACATGGATTTATTAATTGGTCTATTTCAAAATTGCTTCAAACTTACTGAAAAATATAAATGTTATCTAATTTTGAGTATGACCTGTTGTCTGACTTGTCTCTTATAAATGCAAACCGATCGAGTTTAAATTGTCCTCATACTAATAAGCTTGTTAATCCTATACACATTGTGTATTTTAAACTATATGCTTATTTACACGTATAGATATAATTAAAAAGCTTTTATGTTTCTTAATTGTCGATTATTAATAAACTGCATGTATACGCAAATCAAATAATTGATATACTTATAATAGGTGTATTGATGACAACATGACAAAAGATACTTGCAATTTCGAGAAACAAAAGATTCTTACGAAACCAATGTTGTGTAGATCGTTTTGGTCATCCTAGGCAATTGATACTTAAAATGCTTTACTTTGATCTTTCATATAGCAAATAATAAAACTCCAGAAACAATATAAGGAGAGAATACTTGTTCACATCCACTACTTTATAATATAACGACAAATATAAGTATAAAATGTTTAAAACTGTGATCACCGCCTTGGAATGCAAGCCTTTGTGGTTTAAACCGGTTTGAGGACTAGCCAAATGTCCCAATCACCAAAGAATTTAATCACAAAAAATACGCCCGTCTAAAACGATTTTAATATATTTTACCTATGCATCGAGAAAATGAAAACACGAATGCCAAAACGTGACGCACCAATCTAATATTACACATTTCAGTGTCCTAGTGACGTAGGTATCGAAAGTCAATTAAAACGATAATGGGATATGCTTTTAAGTTATAAGTATACACAGTTTAATGTCAAAGTTAAACATGGATATTGAAGTAGTTAATTGTTCTCTCACGCGTATGAAACCGCCTCATATTGGTGAACATTATTTCAGATTCATTTAATGCATGTTGAAATAAAAATGTTTTTTGAATAAATTTTAATTATATTAATCGCGTCAATTTTTATATAGACATGAAACAGTAGTTTACAGAAATGGTTTTATCCCACGTGGCCTCCAGTGAATTATACTTGGTGGGATTCAAGTAAACCCAAATGCCATGGCGTTTAATAATAACACATCGAATGTTCTTCTAGGTTATTTGCCTTATCGCAAGCCCGTCGTCAATTAAAAGATGAAAACAAGCGCCGAAATAATTATTCACAATTTCAATTGAACCATATTAGTAATAATGCCCCGAAAATGCATTTGAGAACAACATATGATAAGCCGTCCCCACAATTTATATGTATTTCTGTACATGTATATGTAAATGAATATGTATTCTGTATGTGTGCCTTGTCGCGGTTTTAAGTGTATGAGAATTGTTCAGTTACCTTTAATAAAATACAGTGTGGTGATGATAAAACTGATCTACTTGTGATGCAACTGGAGTTTATATTTGTTAAACATATTTGATATCTAACTGTTCTGTTCTGGATAACTCCTCTTTAAGAATTATTTTATAAACTTATAAACTTTGACCTCAACTAGGAAGTAATAATCATAAACACGTTTAACACGATTTGGATAATTAAGCTTAAAAGGAAATATTTGAAGTGTATTCATTGGCGCAGACTGTCAAGTGTGTAAATAAAATACACTACAGGACATTATAATTTACTCTTCCTATAAAAAATCTAATACTCATTACTAGGTAAAGAAGAAAGTCGAAGGTTATCAAATAAACTGTCGTTCATAAGACATACTCTTATTGATGACTTCCAAAATCTGATTTGCAATTAAATGTTATTTTTCGGCGGTTACTACTTTCAATTTGAAGGTAAGGTTTTGAAATTTATCGATTACCATTTTAGTCCGTAGAATACTAATGCTCTTTTGTATTTACTGAAACATTAATGAAGTAAAATTATTACTTACATCCATTGCAATTCGGTTTAAATATTAAGGACATGCTCTTTAAACTCAATGGTTCAAATGTATATACCAAAATATTATTTATACTTGTAATTTGTTAAATGTTAAAGCCCCATTTACACTCGAAATCAGCGAATATTTCGTAAAATATTTCGTAAAAGTCAATCCATAAGCAATCAGTGTTCCTTATAGCAATAGCCAAAACTTCAACGCTGGATGTGGTCTGGTAACAAAGCTTTACAAGATTCATAATGCTCTTTTTTTGTGGTACAATATATTCCATTTTAATTTCCGCAACGATATCTATTCATACGACACACGAACACAAAATTGGTACATGTGTTGAATGTATTGTACCACATAAAATAAAAAAGAGCATGTCTAATTTCTTCTTTCAAAAGTTGTGCTTTGTCTTTTCTTCTATCTGATGTGTCTTCACATCTTTTTCATCAACCTTGTTGAACCTACTATTTCTTTCTAGATAACGTCAATTGTTAAACTATATTTGATGTATTGTACTGTCAAAATACATGCCTGCTACATAAAAAATGTTACACACTGGCTTGCAATTACTGCGGATATAGAGGAACCCTATAAGATCTCGATCTTTCGTTCTTATCCTTTTTTAGGACAAAGTGATTCATTTGTTACGGTATATGCTATGTGTACCATGTTTGTTCGTGAAATAAAATATGTTTAAACTAAGTAGAGAAAAGAAGCATACGCAAACAATAAGCAGCAAGTAAATTAAAACCCTGAAAGTTCAATAGCTTGCTCGGACTTGCATTGAAACAATCCATAAACTCGTTTCAATATATCAGAAAAAATTGTACTATCCAGAACCTCCTAATATTGTACAGAACAAATTGCAAATGTTTAAGTATACATTTATTTTCTTCAAATAAAATGCTATTTTCCAAATATATAATAGTTATGCAATTATGTCACAAGGAGCCATAATTCACACAATTTACTATGTTAATCGTACTATGCACTTCTCTTGAATAGATGTATACATAATTATAGAAAAAAATAAGTTGACCAGGCCTTTGCATTTAATGTTTCAACAGACATCGCCAAGCAAGTGAGAAGGTAGGCCGGCCATACTTTTTTTATTTCGTTTAATTGTGCAATGATATTTTTTATATGAACAGTACATGATAGAAGCATTCTAAATCTTTTGGAAATATATTGTTTTTACGTGTGAACGTTAAATTTTTCGAATATGGTCATATTTAGCAATAATAATTGAAAACTCAATACAAAACAATGCATACCAAAAGAGTTAAGAGTCGGTACATAAATTATGGCGGTTCGGGTAAGGTGAAACAAACAACTTTGATTGTGGTAATTTTACTCAATTAAATCATATCTTGTAATAGCATTATATACCGTTGCTTAATTAAATGTTATTGGCCTTCACAGATTTGCAAGTGTATCGATTTGACACATTTAAATCACTGAAATTATGGTTAACTGATTAATGGTTTTGTGATCATTGCTTAACAAATTGTTTGGAGTGTTTAAGATTTGAATATATTCATATCATGTTTAACTTCGATGAAAAATTTTCTAACAAATATCCTGACCATATATCATGACGAGAGCGCTAAAACCAAACTTGTAAAGTTTTCACAATATTTCACTATAGCAATATTAGGAAAACTGTCCCGCAGGTTATAAATACATTGGGCAGCGGTGTTTAGGATTAATTCTCATTAGTATCCCGTTAAGTCCGTGATTGTTGTGAAAAATGAACAAACGCCAGCATTCATCCACTGCGAGCGAGCTAACAAATAATAGCTCAGTAGACACATCCGTTTTTGAAAGTTTAAAGGGGCAGAAGGGGCAGAAATCTAAACAAGATTCAAAAGAAGAAAAAACAGAACAGGATGATCCTAAACAAAAATCCATTAAATCCATGCTAAGTCAGCAAAACGCAGAAGGTACAAATGAAAATTCAACAATTCGATCCATAGAATTGCGTCTAGATGAGATAAGTCTGAAACTTTCGACAGTACTTACAAAGGACGACACTTCCGTAATTCGAACAATTATCAGAGAAACAATCGACGAACTTAAGGATAAGCGACTGAGCTCCGTTATCAAACGATTAGAAATAATTGAATTAAACGTCTTCGACCAGTCAAAGGAAATTGACTCTTTACATAGCCAAATCAACAATAAATACAAAGAAATAGAAGATCTTAAAGAAAACCTTCACAAATCGGAAAAGAACAATACAAAAACTATAAACGAGCTCGAGCAGTACAGCCGCCGAAACAACTTGCGAATCACAGGTCTGCAAGGCGACTCACATTCCCAATCCTCGAAATCGGTTATAGAACAAGTGTCAGCTCTCTTGAGTTACAAACTTGGTATACGGGTTGAAAAGGATGAAATCGATGTCGCACAGAGATAAGGGAAATTCACCCATGATAAGACCAGACCAGTAATCGTCAAGTTCGTTAGGCGCCAAACAAAGTCTGACGTTGTGCGAAACGCGAAACTGCTAAAAGATACAGGTATATATCTCAATGAGGACCTGACAAAATTAAACGCGGAAGTGCTAGCGTCTGTAAGGCTGAAAGCCCCCTGATGGTGGAGCGTGCTTGGGCGTTCGAGGGGAAGCTTTATGTGCGCTACAAAGGCAAAGACCGCTCAGACAGAATTGAATACGAACAGTTTCAAATGTGGCTCAACAAACCATGGCCGCAGACGGTCGGCTCACAGTCGTATGCCAGCAGGGTCTCGGCTAACACGAATCGACGCCGTTAGCATAAAACTATCTGTTTTTATCTAATTTGACGCCGTAAGCACGAAACTATCCGTGTTTATCTAATTTGACACACTCTACATATACTCGTAGGTTACACATGTATGTGTGACAATCAGTATCGACATAAAGTTTGTAAGTTGCTGTGTTGTTGTATTTGCGATTATCCGACTCTAGTTCATATAACCCTACTTGTTGAACACGTACTTTTCTTTTATGTAAATCGTACACGCCTGAAATGTACACACACACACACACACACACAAACACACGCCTGGAATATACACACACACAAACACACACACACACGCACGCACGCTCACACGCAAACACGAACACACGTGCGCACACACACGCACACACACACGCACGCACGCACACGCACGCACACGCACGCACACACACGCACACGCATACACACGCACGCACGCACACACACACGCACACACACACATACGCGCACGCACAAACGCAAACACACACACATGTTTATTTTTCTTTAAACATCAACGTAGCATAGGCCATTAAACAATATCATGTTTGCCAAAACTTAACTTGTTTGTTGCTGTAATATGCATATTAGTATGGACTCTATCGCCCTGATAGACAACATTTTCTGGTAATTGTTATAAGTTAAGTTCTTGAGTCTCACATACACACGCATACACACGCACGCGCAAGCATGCACGCAATCTCACTCACGCGCGTGCACACACGCATGCATGCACACACACACACACACGCGCGCTCTTAGTAAAATATAATATCGTAGTAACATTTTTAGCAATTCCCTTTACAGTTATATACATTTCAGTAATTTAATTATATTATTGTTTTCCAATTTTAGATAGTTTATTTAGTATATTCATTTACTCGAATGATATCTTTTTGCAACGTTACAACATCGCATACAAAACTTCAGTCTGCTTTATGAGCACCGTGTTACTGTGTTTGCCATTATGTACGTTGTTTTTGGTATTGTTTGTTTTCAACTTATATTGACAGCAACGTATACCCATATGTGTTTAAATATAACTAATGATAATCTCTACTGTGTTTTCTAATGTGATCCTTGTTCTATACATAAAGAAATGTTGTAGTTTCTTTTTTTCATCATGTAAATGTGTTTGCCAATATGTACGATGTCTTTGTTGTTGTTTGTTTTTCAAAAATGTTTGACAACAACTTATACCCATATGGGTATACATATATCTAATGATCACCCCTCTATGCAAGTGTGTTTTATTTAATGTATTCATTGTTGTATACATATTTTGTAGTTCCTTTCCCTAATGTAACTGTGTTCGCAAATATGTACGTTCTCTTTGGGGTTGTTTATTTTTTCACTAATGTTATCAACAACTTATACCCATATGTGTATACATATAACTAATGATACTATCTTAAAGCTACTGTGTTTTCTCTAATGTGTGCATTGTTGTATACATATCGAAATTGTGTAGTTCCTTTTTTCTCATGTAACTGTGTTTGCGAATATGTATGTTGTCTTTGTTTGTTTTTTTTTCATCAAAAATATTAACAACAATTTATTCCCATATGTGTATACATATAAATCATGATAAACTCTTTTTGCTAGTGTGTTTTCTCTAATGTGTTCATTGTTGTGTACGAATCGAAATGTTGTATTCCCTCCCCTCATGTAACTGTGTTTGCCAATATGTATGTTATATTTGGTGTTGCTGTCCTTCAGTTATGTTTGACAACAACTTATACTCATATGTGAATATACATATAACTAATGATAATCTCTCTAAACTAGTGTGTTTTTTCTAATGTGTTCCTTGTTCCTTAATACATATCAAATTGTGTAGTTATTGTTTCCTCATGTAACTGAGTTTGCAAATACTTTACACATCTTTAGCATTGTTTGATTTTTTTTAAATGTTGACAACAACTATACAGATATGTATACATATAACTTATGATAATCTGTTTATGTTATTGTGTTTTCTCTAACGTGTTCATTGCTGTATACATATCGAAATGTTGTAGTTTTTTTCCCTCAATGTTGTTCTTCTTCAGTGAAGAAGGGAACATAAACAGGAATTTAAAGGCTCATAAGAGTACCTAACCATATTGTTATTATTATGTTAACTCGACCCAATTTAAAAAAATTGACACTGCTTCCTTTTTTGTTTTCGCGGGAAGCGTTTCATTTTTTAACCATGTATAGGATACTCTATAAATAAAGTTTATAACATTATTCCGATTCAATGTTCGAACATAATGCTCTTTTAACTTTCCGTCTGTTTTACTGTCTAACACGATAAAATGTAGAATCTTGTTTAATAAATAATTATTCATATTTTTATCTGTATAAATATGGTTTCATGGCAAATCAGATAACATTTAGGGAACCTGTTTTAGTATAAGAATGTTCATTACAATAATACACAAATTATTTTTAATTATAATTATTCACACATGTTTTTACTTTTTTCTCTCTCGTATGTTAGTCATTCAGAATGTTTGTGTACTTCCAGTGTACGGAAGTGCGCTCTTTTTTATGTCTCTATTGGGGACCAGTCGTTTATTGTTTTGGTTTTCTCACTTTTGTGATTATTTCTATTTACTTCTTCATCTCTATAGAATATTCATCCTTTTGTATCCCTATTTTTTGTTTTCTAGTTGTGTTTGTTTGTGTAGACATCTTATGTCTTATAATAGAAACCAACTAGACATGTTTTAAAATAGAAACTAACTTGACAAACACACACACATTATCATTTACATCACCCTCCACTTTTTTAAATGATTAAATTATGTACTTTGAATGTCAAAGGGCTAAATAATAAAGACAAACGCATACAAATCTTTAAATGGTTAGACGAAATTTTTTTTATAGTATATGCCTATTACAAGAAAGTCACTTGACACATACTTTAGCACAAACCTTAAAAGATCAATGGGACGGAGACATTTATCTCAAAGGACAACATACTAATAAACATGGCATTGCCTTTCTAATAAAAAATAATATAGGGATCACAGTCGATAACTTTAACGAAATAATAATTAGCAGACAAGCAAGAATAGATATCAAAATACACGAAACACAATTAACAGTAATCAACGTTTACGGCCCTAACATAGATGATTCCACATTTTACAAAACATAACAATCCTTTATAATTAATAACCAAGATAAAAACATTATAGTCGGTGGTGATTTCAGTACTGTTCTTAACCCATTACTAGACAAAAAGAAGGGAAACCTTCATACTCATCCTAAAAATAGAAACATTTTGAATAACATAATTGAAAACTACAATATGATAGACATCTGGCGTACAGTAAATCCAAACGAAAGCAAATTCACCTGGCACTCAAACACAAAACCAACACTATTTTTTAGACTAGACTATTTTTTAATATCTGAGTCAGTTTGCAACATTATTGACACATGTAGCATAAAACCAGGATTCATGACTGACCACTCTCTACTTAAACTGCACAAAATTGAACCCGAAAGAGGCCCAGTATATTTTAAAATTAATAACAGCACCCTATTAGATACACAATATCAAACGCAAATAAAACAAGAAATATTCAATACAGTTCAAAATAATAAAGATGCGAACCCAAACACCCTATGGGAAGTAATTAAAGGAAATATACGTAATACAACAATTAGATACACATCATTTAAACAAAAAAAACACACAAACTTGAAACTGAAACCATCAACATCATTGAAACACTTGAAAAACAATTGCATGAAACAAACACAAACGACACCGAAGCCATTGAAAATGAAATAACATCAAAAAAACAAGTATTAGAAGGAATTTATGATACACATCTCAATGGAATAATACTACGAGCACGTGCACAGCATGTTGAACACAATGAAAAAATTACAAAATACTTCGCAAACATCGAAAAACGCAGAAGTGAACAAAAAACTGTACACAAATTAGTAGTCAATGGCGAAGATATAACAAACAGAACTCAAATACTAGAAGAACAACGTTTATTTTTCGAGACCCTCTTTAAACGAAAACATGTTGAAAATAACACCCTCTTTAAAAATACTCATCATGCTTTAAATCAAGAGGAAAAACTATTGTGCGACGGATTACTTAATGAATATGAATGTGGATTAGCACTGAAAGAAATGCAAAATAACAAAAGTCCAGGATCTGATGGCATCACAATCGACTTTTATAAAATATTCTGGAATGATATTAAAACACATATAATTAATTGACTTAACTATTCATTTAACAACGAAAAATTAACTACGCTTCAAAAACAAGGTATAATACCACTCATTCCAAAACCTGGAAAAAACTTAGAATCCTTATCAAACTCGCGCCCGATTAGTTTACTGAACAATGATTATAAAATTGCAACTAAAAGTATATCAAACAGAATTAAAACAATATTATTATCAATCATTTCAAGATCTCAATCTGGTTTCATTAAGAGACGCTACATTGGTGAAAACGTTCGTCTGATACAAGAATGCATAAATTATTTCAACCAACCAAACAATTCTGGCCTTATTTTCTTTGCAGACTTCGAAAAGGCTTTCGATTCACTAGAACATTCGTTTATGTTTTCTTGCTTAGAAAAATGAATTTTGGTGAAAGTCTTATTAAATGGGTTAAATTTTTTTATACCGATATTAACAGCATAATTATTAACAAATGTTTTTTTTTTTTCAAAAAGTTTTAATATCGAACGAGGGGTAAGACAAGGATGTCCACTTTCATCCTCGCTATTTATTATATGCATCGAGTACCTATCACACTATATCCAATCAAATAAACATATAAAGGGAATACCGCTAGAACCAGACGAAGAAATTAAACAGTCCCTATTTGCTGACGATGCAACATATTTTTTAAATGACAGTAGTGACTCATTCAATAATCTTATAGAAACGCCTACCCTTTTTGGAATGGCATCGGGTCTTAAACTAAACAAAAGTAAATGCACAGTGCTACGAGTAGGTAAATTTAAACAAAGTAATATTCATCTTAGAAAAGAAATGAAATTCAACTGGACATCAGATGAAGCAACAACGTTAGGAATACCTTTTACAAAAAATGAAAATGAAACAGTTCTAAAAAACATATTACCTAAATTACAATAATTAAAAAATTGTTTAAAATCATGGCAGCATCGTAAGCTTACACTTATCGGAAAAAACAACTTGTTGAAAACGTTTGCACTCCCTAAATTAATGTATACACGAACAGTTCTCACAAACCCACCAAATGATATTATTAAAGATAGAAAATCAGAAATATTTAATTTCATATGGGACGGTTAATCTGATAAAATTAAGCGATCTCAATTAATTCAATCAGTAGAACATGGGGGTATCCGACTAACAGACATAGATTCATTCGTGAATGCAATCAAATGCAGGTGGGTTAAAATATATTTAGATAATACCAATACGAGTAAACGGAAATTATTCTACCAAAAAAAATCTAAAAACATAAGGTGACTCCTTACTTTTTGAATGTTATATCAACAATAATAGTTTAGATGAAGTTTCAACCAAAACATATTTCTATCGAATGTTCTATCGGCATGGTGTAAAGTTACTCATAATTTAGAAACCAAAACAAACAGTTAAACTATTTTACGGAACAATAAAGATATAACTACTAACAATAAGACGTTTTTCTATAAACATTTTTTCGAACGAAACATAAAATATGTAGATCAATTGTACGACGAGAGAATAAACGACTTCTATTCCTTTGATAATTTATGCTACATATTCGGAATACCTACAAGTTATTTCCTTATGTACTACACATTGATCAAAAGTATACCCATACAGATTGAAGCAACTACAAATACAAATAACACACCATGTACTCAAAAAACATTCGTAGAAAACATAGTTGCAAAACAAAACAAAACGAACAAAATATTTTACACACTTCAAATAAAAAATCCTGCCGAAACCTCAAAAGCTCAAACTAAATGGCAAAAACTTTTTGGAGAAACATAATTTAATTGGAAACAAATATTTGTCATGCCATATAAATCAACTACTGATAGCACACTGAGAAATTTTCAATATAAATACATCCAGAGAATCATAGCTAAAAATATATATATTTTTAAGTGCAACCTATCCAACACAAATCTATGTGATATGTGTACATGTAGTGAACATATTGAAACAATAGAACACCTTTTCTGGGAGAGTAAACATATTCAATCTCTATAGAATCAATTGACAACCTTTCTAGAGAAATAACAATTAAATGTTAAACTATCTCTCACAAACATCAGTTTAGGGGTAAATACATTCAAAATACAAGAGGTTAATAACGCTGTGAATTACATTATTATATTAATGAAATATTTTATATTCAGCTTGAAATACAGAAAACAAACACCTACAATGAACTGTTTTATCAATTACTTAAAACTGAAGATTCAAATTGAAAAAGAAATAGCCCTCAACAATGATACACTTCATATGTTTGAACAAAAATGGAAACACATTAAACTTTCATAAACAAGTCCAGTTTGCCTTCTACCCACTTTATGCAACACATCTTTATTCATAATTATTCTGTTGTTGTTTTTTAAACATTTATCACAAACAAACAAAGGACAAACATATTAACTATTTACTTTTTTTTTAATCAAAAGGAAGCAACAAGGCCAAAAAAGTATATATTAGCATATCTTGTATAACATGTTTTGAATATTATTGCTGCTACACGGTATCACTTTGTTGTATGACCATATACTTGTATACATTGTATGTCTTATATTGAATAAAAAAAACTGTCCCGCCTCTGGCGGTCTTTTATTTAACCGACCGAAATAATTTTCAAAACTCGTTCAAGATGTCATTCGACGAAATCTTCTGAGCAAGTTGGATTATGATTGGGCAAATAATGTGACTTGTAGAGTGTTCACAATGATTCACCATGCACATATAAGGACAACTGTCCCGCCCTCTGGCGTCCATGTTTTTTCAACGAGGTGGAATTATTTTCGAAGTCAGCCGAGATATGATTTGTTCAAACGTTCTGAGCAAGTTTCATGTTGTTTTGCGAAACTGTGACATCAAGAGTGTTCAAAAGATATCCATAAAGCCATATAAAAACACCGACCCTTGGCGCCCATGTTTTTTAACGGTTAGGAACCATTTGTTATCTAAGTCGAGTATCATAAGGTCAAATGTTCGAAACAAGTTTTATAATCTAAGCAAGCGTCCCCAAACGTTTTCTATAATTGATTATAGTGATCTGGTGTTTGACCCCATACGACAATGTTTCGAACTCGTTCAAGATATCACTTGGATAAATACATATTTTAACACATTGAATAACGTTTATCATACAATTCGAGTGCTGGATACTTGCCAAGCTTGTAATTGAAGAGAGTATGAGGCGTAATACGATAACACCCCAAAAGACATCAAGTACTGGTTCTATCCATGACACGGACTCGATAGCGTTTCAATAAGACTTAGGCTTTCGATGCAATCGAGCTAAAATAAATAGGTTTTAACTCAGATATTTATAATAGAAAATTATAACGATAAGAATAACGTAAGTTGTATATATAACAGAGATAAGTCATGTGCAAATATTACCATCCACGTACAATGTAAAAAACAACAACTGAAATGTTGATGGTATTTATTTTGCACCTTAAATAATGTATAAAACGTAATGTTTCACTGATTAACAGTATGAAGGTGATTGAAAAAGTTAAGCAAATATCCTATTTTCAATTAAAGTGTCATAGGATTCAAAATTTGCTAAGAGACAAACTAAAAGTATATCATATTGACCCATGTAGGTTACACTATAGGCTTCTTTTCAGTAACAAGTACTTTCTTTCTAGTTAAAGCAAAAGTATGTGTCGCAATGCAGGCGACCTATTAAGATATCTATTTACGATCTGACATAACAAGCAAAAGATGCGTTAATAATGAAAAACGTTAAAATTATTCTTGAATATAAAAAATAAATTAATTTCATAATAATTAAAAATACTTCCGATAAGGTTTATAATCACTCCTATATGTTTAGCCCTCCTTTAGACAACAAAAAAGTCGTTGCTTTCGACACGTTCCGGCATATATGGTGGCATAAACAAACTCATGATAAATCAAGACATCAAATAAATCTACAATGTTATGCAATTATATAATAACTCCACACTCAGAAGTACTTGGAGACACTCTTTGTTGAGCCGGAATGAATGTTTTATCAATTTACGGTGGATAATTACCACCTTAACATTCAAATATCAGAGAAGTGTAGCGTAAACGTGTCAAAAAATAATGCAAACAAGTACGTGGTAGTTTGCGTTGTTCACTACCAAACCAAATGCAGTCGGTACATATTGGTTTATTTCGATTTTATCATAACGCAAAGTTAACGTTGTCCAATGTAAAATATTTTTATCGGCGAGTGCGGTGTGCACAATTATAGGCAATGCCAAAATTCAATAGGAAGAAATGATAATTCAACGACGAGATTGCCTGTAACGGCACATAATTTATAAGTGCAGGTCTATTGATTAACCTCAACTTCATAGGAGTGTGACTACAATATAGCAGGCGAGTTATATGTGGAAAAAAGTCACAAAGTAAAACACAGAACATTGACGTTATGAAACAAAACTTAATCAAT
This sequence comes from Dreissena rostriformis, assembly GCA_007657795.1. Classification (NCBI taxonomy): domain Eukaryota; kingdom Metazoa; phylum Mollusca; class Bivalvia; order Myida; family Dreissenidae; genus Dreissena; species Dreissena rostriformis. The sequence goes on from VMBQ01002205.1 coordinate 98,453, forward strand.
ATAACGTAATGTTAGTGTAATAAGTGTATAAACACATATGTTTTATTGCAACTTTAGACTGTATTGAATGATTTAAATTGTGTTAAACACTTATATACCTACTCTGTGTGTTAACCAAATGTTTTAACTGTCAAAACCTGCGTAAAGTTTATATAAAAGAGTGGTTTTGCAAATCATTATGTACTTACTTAAATTTTAACGAACTTATACCCATTTTGGACACGACAATAATATTTATGTTCTTCTGTATCAAATGCATTTTGAAATTTACAAAATTAATATAGTGAAACCATAAACAACATTCATTCCTTTTCAGTAGACAAAATAATTTGGTCATGTTTTTAACTAAATTCTCATGCATGTATATACATTTACATTATTAAAAACATTATGTATAAAATGGCAAACGGTTTTCATAAGACAATAACGCCTGGTTGTTATATTTATAATTGTTCGTGCAATGATAATTTGTTTAATGGTACCTATGGTTTGCAAAGAAATAGAGCACACTGTGTCTTGCCATACGTTTAAAAGTTATTTAAGCAAAAAGAATGAAATAATTATCTGGTATAAATTCTATAAATTTATTTTTTAAACTTAAAGAAATGCACAAAAATTCATACCAAAGACAAATAGAGAAAAAACAACTGGACACAAATATTGATGTGATTTCATGATACTTCTTTTGATATATTTTTGTCATGTTATATTTCGTCCTTCACAACACCAGTCCTAATAAAATCGTTCTCAAATAGATTGCCATGCTATTATGGCTGTGTTTTTTCAAATACTTTACGACGTTTTGTTTTATGTTGTGGTGTGTTGTGTCGGTTTGCGTATCCAGTATCGTAAGTTACAGGATAATCAGAGCTAATCAACTAAACATGAATATGGAAATGAACTATTATAAAAAACTATAATAAATATTATAAACCATTTTTCAAATCTTCATGAATGTAACGTTTTTGCTCCCATATGGGCACGTTTGTACATGGTATTCTCTGTTTAAATGCATTTTATGTACAGCTAGTTTTAACAGATATATTTATTTTAATATATTCATTAAGTACATAATACAAACTTTTGTTTGTTTGATTTTTTAATTTACTGATAATTTGATTGCATAAAATGTACCAAAATATATGTTTTGAAATGTCACAAAAGAAAGTATTGTTAAATAATTTCATGATTATGTCTCGAAAATCGGGCCTGTGCTATCACAAATTTACTAAATTACTCATAAAGTTATATTCAACCCCAAACAGTACAACTAGAATGCTCAATACGTTTAAAGCATTAAATCTTAAAGCATTGAGTGAGAAGCATGTCAAAGGCGGAGTTATGTAAAACATAAAAGTAACAGGATTTGTCACAGATCAACAGCAAACATAATTAGTATCGTATTCTAGCGTCATTATCTGTAATAAGGTTAAACATTTGGATGTTTAAAATTAAAGAACATCTGTTCTCATTTTTATTTAAAAGAACGTTTACTATGGTGGATGCACCGATGATATTTGTTTTGAATTACTAGTGAACAGTAACTAAATTGAGCATTATATGTGATCAAAGTTTCATGTGTTCTAATAAAATCGTAAAATGCTATGCTTAATAAATCAGATGAGTGAAAGAAAACATTGTGACGTGGGCTTCTCTTCAAATTGCGCAACGGTGCAGCTTAATTATTATATTGTCGCTAGAGCTTTCGCTTTCTGTACATAACTTAGTATTCGATAACTATCAGATCCCGTCGTTATCATTTGATGTATTTTATAAACTTCGCTTTCTACATACATTGACAATAGTGAATATAAAGCAATACTCTCTTCAACCATCGTCGCGGTTTTACAAAAACAGATTAATAATTGTATTTTAATTTATTAAGAATCTATACAATATCTATTTTATATTAGTCCCAACAATTTAATAATGGAAGCCTAATATCATACCCTGAAGTAAATAATTAAGTATTATGCCTTACGGCATAATATCAGTGTAATAAAATACATGTCCAAAACGCAAGAAGAACAACAATTTCTACCATAAGTATAAACATGTTTACTCACTATTTTCACATTTTTCCGATATAAAGGTAATTGTTCGATATTTTTATCAAAATGTCTCTCTTCTCACTATGTGAACATCAAGACTGTCGTAACAGGTATAGCGCTGTGCAAATGAATAGCTCGCAAAATAACCGATCGCTCCGCTTACCTATCCTCGTGATCTAGAGATAGGAAAACCCGACCAACGTTGGCAGACGAAACGCGTTTAAAAGATAAACCCGTCTGATTTGGGAAACTTTTTTCTTCCATGTTAATTTAAACAAGAGGGTGTATTTGATAATATATTCAGATATTTATAAACTATCGAAACTCATACAATATTAATTTTAAATTAATTTAAATCCGTTGTAACCGCAATAAAATGATGATGACACAGGCATAATTTACACGTGTACATAAGTTGAAATATAATGAAAATGTTTCATCCGATTAAACATGTTGCTGATTTTAAGTAACTAATTTCCTAGACATATATAAAAACTGGTCATCAGGCGTAAGTTAACCTCAACTTACCTAACAATACCACATATACGTCAGTATTATTAATGTTTTCATCCTATAATAAAGTGCTACACGTGTAATGTGTAGTTATAAACAACTATAATCGCATTGTTCTGTTACTGAAACATATCTAAACAAACAAACATCAAAAACTTATTTTTTAGTATAGTTCTTTGGACGTAAGGTTGTTTTCTTCTCTGCTTTTATGTACACTGTTTTTGTTTGTAATTTATGTAACAAGTTTGAAAAATGGTCCTGTTTGATAACACGTCCCAATAAACCGATGATGGGATCGTATATATCTGTTGCGACACATTCTTTACGAGTCATATCCCTGCGTGGCATAACATGTTCCAGAAGGCATATTACTGTCTATCCTGTCCATTTGTATGATGTTTACGAATCATCGTTCATCAATATTAATTACGCAGGTAAAGAAAAGCATGGTTGCAATTGTTGAACGGTGAAATGATAACATGATGCAGACGCATACACCTATGCATTGAATTAAGTGTGTTGCTAAAGCAAATAGTGAATTTTCTGCCTGTGAAATGTTCTCAGCATTGATAGTGAATTCGATATATTTTACGATGTTTACACGACAAAACAACTTGCACGAACTTCAAGATCTTGAACAAGACGTGCATATGAATACTACGATACTATTTGTTTGTAGGACAACATGCGACTCTATGCCGTTTCTAAGAGTTGTGTTAAAAATCGATATTTGATTGGCTGATTGCGGGCATAATATCAACTTTACTGACAGCTGGCGAGTGGTTAATTATACCCGTATGTAAAACATGTTTAATTGCTCAACAACTGCAATGATTATTGCATTAATCTCCCACACTTAGAGCGGTAAGTAGGAACTCCTTTTGCTAACTAGGAAGTATTTGGATAGCCATTGCCTCTACCAACAAACATAAGTGTTAGCCGTGTCAGCACTCGAAAAACAAGTATTGAATAACACGTTTAACGTCCAAATAGCTATGATTAAACGGAATATGGATTTTTAAATTGGTCCATTTCAAAATCTTTTCAAACTTTCCGAAAAAAATAAATTTAAACTAATTTTGAGTATTACTCGTTGTTGCTAACGAACAAAATACCAAACAAAAACTTAATAAATGCGATAAATTCAGCTAACATTGTCCTCATACTAGTAAGCTTATTAAGTCTATACAAATTGTGTTTTTAAAAACTATATGCTTTATTAGATATATAGAAAAGCTTTTATGTTTTATAATAACCGTCGGTGATTAATAAACTGTCTGTATACGCAAATCAAATTATATATATATACAAATTATGGGTGTATTGTTGACAAAATGACAAAATGTACTAGAAATTCAGAGAAAAAAAAACATAAAACCAAAGGTGTGTAATCGTTTTGTTTATCATATCCAATTCATACTTAAACTGCTATATCTTTATCTTTAATAAAGCAAACAGTAAACCGCCAGAAACAATATTAGGAGAGAATATTTGTTCATATACTGCTTTATAATAGAACACCAAATATAACTATATAATGTGTAAAACTATTATCACCGCCTTGGAAGGGTCAATGCAAAATTTTATGGTTAAAACCAGTTTGAGGACAAGCCGAACGTCACAATTACCAAAGAATAAATCAAACAGTACGCCCATCTAAAATGATTTTAACATATTGTACTTATGCATCCAGAAAATGAAAACACAAATGACAAAACATGTGAATCGAATATTACAATGTTTAGTGCCCTAGTGACGTAAGTGGCGAAATTCAATTAAAACGATAATGGGATATGCGTTTAATTTATAAGTATACACAGATTAATGCCAAAGTTAAGGCATTGATATAGAAGAAGTACATTGTCCTCTCACGCGTAAGATACCGCCTCAAATTGGTGAACATTTAGACAAAGATATTTCAGAATCATTAAATGCGTGTTGCAAAGAAAATATTTGTAAAGTCATTTTAATTACATTAACCGCGTATCTTTCATAAAGACATGAAAACATAGTTTAAGTAAAAGACAAATTTGTTTCCAACGTGGCCTCCAGTGAATTATACTATACCTTATTACCGTGGCGTTCAATTTTAAAATTCTGATGTTCTTTTTTGCATACCTCTATTGCAAGCCCGTCATCAATTAAAAGATGAAATCAAGCACCGAAATCAGTGTCACAATTTCAAGTAAACCATATAAGTAATAATGCCCCGAAAATGCATGAAAAGCCGTTCCGACTTAAGCGTTATGGACACCAATGAAGTATAACACATAAAATTGGTTGCTAACACAAAGACAGATGTGTTGTTAATTGTATGCTCAAGTTTTGTTTCCACAATTTATATGTATATGTGCACATGTATATGTAAATGAATATGTTTTCTGTATTTGTGCCTTGTCTTGTGTTGAAGTGTATTAAAATTGTGCAATAGCCTTCCATAAAGGACCTTGTGGTGATGATAAGAATGATCTACTTATGATGCAACTGGAGTTTACATTTGTAAAACATATTTGAAATCTGATCTGCTCTGTTCTGTAAAACCCCTCTTTAAGAATTACTTTATTAACTTATAAACTTTTACCTCAACTAGGAAGTAGCACTCATAAACACGTTTAACAAGACTTGGCTTCTTAAGCTAAAACGTAAATATTTGAAGTGTTTTCCTTGTCGCTAACTGAAAGGTGTTAATAAAATACACTTGAGGACATTTTAATTAAACTTTCTTATCAAAGATATAATAGGTAACGAAGAAATAGAAGATTATCAAATAAACTGTCGTTCATTCTCCTTTAATTTTAGAACAAAAAATGCAAATATTTAAGTATAAATTTATTATCTTCAAATAGAATGCTATTAACCAAATATATACTGATTATACAATTATGTTACAATGAGTCATAATTCACACAATTTGCTGTTTTGATCGCACTCTGCTCTTCTATTACATGTATGGATACTTAATTATAGAACCAATCATAATAAAACATCCATTCGCATATAAACTGTTATTCAAAATGGAAAGGATGGCCGAAGAGCTATCACCTGAGTTAAAGTGGTATAACAACTGTGAAAGGTTTGACAAAATAACTTACTTCTTGGCCCACTTTGTATCATTGAAATTGGGTCTCAGACAATGCATTACATGTAAGAGTTTGTGTTGACGGTAACGAGCGAAACGTTGATGACGCTAACGGACGCCGGACACAGACTGATTGCAATAGCTCACTATGAGCGCTTCGTTCTCAGTTTAACTAAAGAATAGAAAGTTAACAACATAAAATGAACACATGAATAAAAGATTTATCTCGCATAAAAGCACACATAAACATGCTTTATACAGTCCCATTTTGAAATAGAGAAAGCGAACAACGGCTATATTAAACATTCACTCGCGGGTAATAAAACGTTTATAAATCGTAAAGAGGGCGTCTAAATGAAGCAAATGACACAGATCATATAAAACATCTGTTAAAGCCATGCTGAAACGTACTTTATAATTTGTCAAACGATTGTTTTGTAATTCTGCCAAGGCTGACAAGAATGATATAATTACCTTACCCTGGTCTTGAACTACGAAATGCCAGTTTATTTGAGCCCTCGTCAGACTAAAGAAATTACAGATTGGGTTCCATGATAGACAAATGTCGTGAAATGTTTTTAATTTATATCGAATTCCTTTTACTGGTCAAAGGGAAACTATCCCAACAGTTTAACCTTATGCATGAATAAATAACATAAGAGTTATCTAACCCTGTTTCGTGAATCACGTGCATGGAAATTTTAACTTTCAATAGATTGACGTATATCTAATTTTGGAAGAAATTATATATTTTCTTAGAAAGTCTATACAATTACATCGACAATACCGTCTTCTGCAATAAAATCATTAACAATTCTTCCACGTTCGAAAAATTGAATCCTCGCAGAGTAAAAACCCCGAAATAGGTTTCAAAGATCAATTTGAATAAACATAGGAAAATCTTCTGTGTATAACTAGAATATAGGAATTAATTCGTAGTACCATCAGCTTGTCTTTTATTTAATGAAATTGTCTACACAACACAAGGCAGTACATACAACACAAAATTAAACAGAAAACTGATGAAAGCTGGCTTCAGGTTCGAGGAATTTAATAAATTTATGGTTCAGAGCAATTGAAAGGCATCCCGAACTTCACAATTGGCCAATAATTAATTACAAAACACCACGTGTAAACAATCATCAATCTCTTAGCATGGAATTTCAAATAAAAAATACAAGTCAATGAAAATCCATTTTAATTGCCATTAAATTACTCTAGGATTTCATATCCATCAGAGAAACATAACTACAGGTTTTTAGGCGTAACGAAATGGAGAAAAACAATAATAAGCTTTATTCCTTTTTTGTTTATCAAGATTTCAGTGACAAACAGTATTCCAGATCGTCGTAGTGTTTCTCAGTAAGAAGGCTTAATACAAGCTTTTACAAGCCCGATTGAAACGCTTTTACATAAACACACTATTAATATTCCATACAATAGACACAAGGTAATCAATACTGGAGTTTTGGTATCTGGAAATAATTATAATATGAGAACCAACAGTTGTAATAACGAACAAATTACACAAATGATGAACAACGCTGGTCCCACGTATGACCAAATACGTCCGGAGGAGATGTCCAACCAGCAGTTGTAAAACATAACTTGAAGATAATTGTATGCTTAGTATATCAGAGAACTCATTGATTACAGACTAACCGATGAATTAGTAGAGGCGCTCGCAGATTTGTTGTTCTACATAATCATATAACAGGACATGAAATATGATACTTAAATTAAGAGATTCATACACACCGGGTTAATATAAATGTATTTGTCTGGATATAATGGATATACTGCCTGTACGCGTACTGATTAATAAAATGTAAACATTTAGTGGTATGACTGAAACAGGCACAGTGAAAAAATCAACAAAAAACAACAACACCAATGGGAAATTAAAATGGAACCATATTCCCAAAACCTCAAATGCTGTTGTGTGTTTTAACTTACAATGTACTTTTTCCATAACCCTGTGTCTTTGTTATATAAAGTGAAACGCCAACAATTATGCCTGGAATTCCTGAAAATACCAAAATATTATTATAAAAATGACATATGGGATCAGAAAAAAATATTTCAAATATAATGTACATTAAAGTACATTAAAGTATTTATGACTGATGCTAACACATAGTTCCAAATATTCATAGTTAATTGATGATCTATTTATACAACGTGTTTTCAGATAAGGTGATCTCAATCCGAGTACAAAAGGCATTATTCGACAATGTTTTTTTATCATGTTTAATATGCGTCCCATATAGTATTATCGAGACATTTCAAAGTATATTGCAATGTATATATATGTAACATAACGATAATAATCGGTTGCTAAAAACATGATCGGCCAGATGAAGAAACACATGAAGGGTCCATGTTTGCTCATACATGCTATGGCAAATTAAGTTTACAGAGGTCAATTAAGCAACAAGAAGCCAATTAAGTTAACAGAAACAGTTTGATGAAAAAATCGAGGACCAACTAATTATCCCCACGCTTTTTAAAAAAAAGGTGGGAATATTGTTGTTATCTCCGCCGTCCGTCCGTCTGTCCGTCTTTCCGTCCGTCGGTCCGTCCGTCCGTCCGTCCGTTCTGGCCACTATCTCCCCCTACACTATTAGCACTAGAACCTTGAAACTTACACACATGGTAGCTATGAGCATATGTGCGACCCTGCACTATTTGGAATTTTGATCTGACCACTGGGTCAAAAGTTATGGGGGTTGGGGTGGGGCCGGGTCAGAGATTTTCACTCATTTTTTTAGGTTATTTTACATTAACTTCTTCATTTCTACACCGATTCGCTTCAAATGTATACTGGACCTCTCTTATGACAATACAGTCAATCGCAACCATGCATGGCCCCATTCCTAACCCTGGGGCGCCCCGCCCACATAGGCCACACCCACCAAAAATTGCCATTTACTATAATTTCTTCATTTCTACACCGAATCACTTCAAATTGATACTGAACTTCTCTTATGACAATACGGTCAATCTCAACTATGCATGGCCCCATTACCAACGCTGGGGCACCCTGCCCACATAGGTAACACCCACCCAAAACTGCCTTTTACTATAACTTCTTCATTTCTACACCAATTCACTTCTAATTGATACTGAACTTCTATCATGACAATACGGTTAATCTCAACTATGCATGGCCCCATTACCAACCCTGGGGCACACCTAGGTCAAACATTCGGCGTTGGGATACGCGTCGGCCTCTGCCGCGCAATTTCTAGTTTAATTTATTTTATATCTAAAAGAATATAAGAAGTTAATTTTCATTACAAATTTAGAATATGTTAAACAAATAACAATTATCATAAACTACTGAAATTGAAAATATAAATCTCTTAATATCCTCATGCAAATAACGGATCCTAGATGGCTATGGTGTGAAAAAAAATGTGTGACTATAACCATTCTAAACCTATATGATGTAATACAATTTTAAAAGATATTTGTAAAATGAATTGTGTTGCATTATTTATTGCAGAAGACGTCGTCCAATAATACATTATGAATAAATTGATGAGTTAATGTGGAAAAAAACATATTAGTGCCTGAATTGGTGACAGTATACCGATAGGGGAGAGACCCACTTCGAGGAGACTTTGTTAAAATACAATGTAGTAAATATCAATTTAAATATAATATCACATTCGAATAGTAAGTCAATTACACAGATGTTAATTTGTTCAATCAGTCCATCACTTACACATTGGCATGGTCAGTCATTCACTCAAATGTACACTCGAATGGTCAGTCAATCACTCACGCGTTCATTCGCACAGTCAGTCAACCGCTAACAATGTACACATGCACCGTCAATCATTCACTCACATTAAACATTCACATAGTTAGTCAATCATTCACAAACTCGAAAAGTCAGTCAATCACTTGCATGTTTAATGGCACAGTCGGCCAATCACTTCTGCATTCGAAGAGGCTGTTAATCATTAAATGTTTACTCGCTAACTTATTCCTATCGAAGTTTCCAATTATGCATGACGAGCACAAAATCCTTTACAGTTTTGGATTCGTTCGATGCTTTAAAAAAATAATGTTTACTTTTAAATAAACCACCAAGTTTAAATTGTTGTCCCTAAAATCCAGAGAGTCAGGCTTAAACTAATGTGTTTCGTCAAAAGAATTACGTCACACGAGATACGTGCTAAATTGCGTAATATTGAATGAAAAACACACGAAAAGCTGGTTCGGTAATAAACTTTAGTAAATAAAAAAATAGGATGATATGTAATATAACGATAATACACGACAGAGCCTGGCCGGATGTATAAAATCGCCCCTATGAGCATAATAGCCCTCGGGCGGATGACCATCGGGCCGTTGTGAGCAGAAGGACGTCTAATCCAGCTCTGCCGTTTGTTAGTGTCCGATTTCCGACTGTTACAAATAAGCATTCAATTTGATGACCATAATTGGTTTACACTGAAATAAAAGCATACACCAATTGTTTAAATAATTTGACCTGCCGTATTTTGAAGTATAAGCAGTATCGAACGAACTATCAGAATTCGCGAACATCACATAACCCTCGTTTGACATAAACACTTTCATTGATGTTCTGAACCAGGTTTGATTGGTTGGTTAAAATGCAACCAGAATCAAATGTTGATGATCGTCAACTGTGTTTGAAAATGATTTTACATAGATAACGTCAATATACTATAAATACTCTTTTAATTGCAATAACGTACTTTACCGACATTTTTCCGCTATTTGTAACATACTAAACACGAGTGCAGTTAAAATAATTATGTTGTTATCATTTGCATTTTTCAAACATACTCTTAATTGGCGTAAAGACATGTCTAGCATGATGTTTGTGTTAATGGAAGGAGATCAACATTCCAAAATCTACGGATCATTCACAATCATGCCATGAGTAATTTTGACAAAACTACATCACAATATAAATATCAATCCTTTGACTTAAGTATGGAGCTCATTTCTGCAAAACCGTCCTGGCGTGTTAGCAGGTAAGAAGAAGGTTGCAACTACATATATTCTCACCAAAACGACAAAAAGGGTACCAACGTACGGAAACATAGCCATTGGTTTCCTTGTTCATCATAGTTGGTATTTCGGTCGTTCTTTCGTCTTGTCGTGTTGGCGTCTTTAAAGGTCGCAACAACAAAACACGTCAAAAAGGTATGGCAGAAATTAGCCAACATACTCAAAGCTGGACATATACATGAGAATTAATAACCATTTAATAATATTGCTCTTTTAGTTATAATAATTGAATGCATGCATGTGCAAAATTGTGTGTAACATAGGAAGAACTACTTTTACTTTAGTATTAATCGAAGACACATTTGTCTGATGTGATTGTTGCATTTGTCAATTTAAAATAACAAAATATTAATCATATTGTGTTCAATAGTGCAATTAAATATGTAATAATGGTACGTGGAAAAAATGAAAAAATAAAAGTCAAGCGTCACTTTTGAAGTTCACTCATCATAAAAAAACTCATTTATTCTGCTATGGTAGACATTTTGACGATGCAAACTCAAGTTTGCGAACATTGAAGTATTTAAAGGCAGCTAATAAAATACATAATAAACTTTATTGGGATAATACATGTTTTCGAGGGCATGATCATCTGCGGGCGCTCGAAAAATCCGTTCCTGCCGCTGTGCGCAGCACGAGGACAGGAACGGATTTTTCGCGCGCCCGCAGATGATCATGTCCGAGAAAATGTGTATTTTCGCTATAATTGCATAAACATATCACACATACCAAAATAAATTAAAATAACATTGAAAACAATATGTCTTGTTCATTCGACATCGACAAAATAATTCGATTATTGTATGTGACGTCATACAGTTGAAGGTTGTGTTTTACATATGCCTCACTCGGTCATCATCAGAAATGACGAGGCTTTACCTTCGGATAGGCAGTTTTCGATTTAAAATGTGTTTAAACAGTGGGTTAATGCAAATTTGAAATGAAGCCGCGCAATGTAAGAAATGAGGTATTATTTTGGAATTTACTGGTCGTGACGGATAAATATATCGTCAGAATAAGCCATTACTAAGGGAAGTAACTGCGCGTGGACCAGTTTATGGATATTAAAAACACATAACAGGGTATGAACGTGCCGTTTATACACGATTTCTCCCGTTCAAGCCCTCTTTTTGCCAAGTTTCTGCACCCCACCAGAGGGCATTATCGATAGAATCTATGCAATAATCTATAATCATACTGATTGGCAGTATGCCAAATCTAATGAAATCGTTTGTTTCAAAAGGATCTATTTCAATTTTTACGGCGTGTTTTACATATTGGACCACACTATGCCGATGAGTTAACCTGCACAGTTTTGTAATTACTTAATAGGTTGTTAAATACATAGCCCCAAATGGATGCACATAATTGTATGGGTTCTTTGTCTGAAAGAGTGCACTTTTTGTAAGCTATTTTAAGAAAATTATGTGGTCTGAACCCGTATTGGCACACTTTCTGCAGTATTTACACGAGTGCTTCAGTCCGAGGGGCAATGCCTTCAAAAGTGTGTCTATCCTGGCCCATGGAACACCATAGCCATGTTTCAATCCTAATAGTATACACATTATATGCCTATCCGCTGCACAATTTTGCACAATTTACTTAAATGTGCGCCTTGCAAACGTAATTCATATTTTGAAAGTAGGCAGAGAATGACTTTACCTAAAATGAAGTTTTTTTCATACCGGATAACGAATAAATAAAAAGTTAAAACAAAAGTTGAATCGCGTTTAAAAACGACACACAAATGTTGCGTGATTTCTATGTCATAGGTGATCTTTATTTTATTCAAAAAAGTATGCTTCAATTTTGAGCGTACAAAGCCCACAACAATCTACTTAAATTTTAAGCGTACGATCTGCGACATTCATTTCGACGTTGCTTATTACTTCGTTTTAGTTTTAGACGGAGAGTAAATTCGATAGCGTGCCAGATACCAACCAGTAATGTGAACTCCTTTGGTGTATATCCATATCAGAAAAATATCAACCTACTTTGATACTACTAATAGTAAGGTATGTAATCAATATCATTTACGTTCTGTAGTTTAAATGGAGACGCGTGCAGACGAGGTAATAACCCGTTCGGTAGTCACATCACGCTTGAGCTGAGCTATTATGTATAAATGTATAGCACAGTTTAAGGCACAATGGCAAAAGAAAACATTTGGGTGTTAAGAGATTTTAAGCCATCAGGACAAGCCGCACATTTGTATGATTATTCTGATTGCCATTGACGGTTTAAATATTTGAAAAGACATTTTAAAATGCAATCGAACTGCTGTCTTCTGGGTTATTATTATCATAACGTTTTTTTCAAATCACAATGGTGCTTGACGGCTGTAAATAAATTAATTGGTTAAGTTATGTTTGAATATACACATGCATAGGTATTTGGGTAAGGAAAACTAAATAACATATTACTTATATCCCTATATAGTATAGAGAGTGGCATTTGTAGTTTGAATATATAAATTTTAAATAAATTATAAAATGCAATTGAACTACTTTCTTTTTGGTAAGCATAAACATTAATATTGATTATTTTTTTCATTTAAATATATCTATCAATTGGTACCGTTACAAGACAACATCTTAAAATGAACATCTAGTGCGTACATTTTAGTCGTTAAAATAGATTCTTTACGATTTAACAAGTTTTTAATCATTCATTGTCAGATATAATTGCATAAATTCGATATTTTCTCAACCCTTAAGAGGTCGATATATTGTTTTATAAATAAGGTTATTTCAAAACAAAAGAGTTTCCTTAGTGAGGTGTTATGTTAGCAGGACTCCAAAACAAAAGAATATTATAACACCTGCTGTATATGATCAACACAATTATAATGTGTGGGAAAATCAACATATTTAACATTTCAAATCTGTTTGTAATCACTACTTCCTTGTTGAAGACACGATCGTTTGGTGTTAAAAGTCTGTTTTTACATAATGCTAGGTATACCTATAAATTAAACAGTCATGAATACCCTACGTCTTAATGATAGCTGAATTTAAATTAACGAATGGATACGTCCTGGTAATACTGCAAATGTTCTGGTATTGGGTAAGTACATAGTTCGATTATCATAGCTTATTATATTTAAATGGTTTAAGCAGTAATTATTTTATCAAAATATTATTAGTTAATTTATTTCACAGATTTGTCTGGTTAACGAATTTTGAAAATAAGGTAGTATTAACGTTAATTAGCACAAAACGAATTGTGTTCAGTCATTTTACATGTGACTACCCATTAAAGCATATAACATATTCAACGTTTTATTGTGTAAACAAAATAATATTATAACCCTGCTGTATATGATCAACACAAGTATAATGTGTAGGGAAATCAACATATTTAACATTTCAAATCTAATGTATAAGGAAATACTATCATTACTTTATCAAACACTTTTCTAAATATTACGATCTTGATGGGCCAATTAAATAAGTAACTAACTACGATGAAATAAGTTATTCCTTTGAAAAAGAGTACAGTTAATGAAATTTTCTACGTTTTATTTATGTTTTTAGTCTTGTTCTTAACATCTACTTTTTTTTTAAATGCATATGAGACCTGATCAATACAATTTATGAACACGCAATCAATGATATTTAGATACTGAGAGGCATAATATATATATAACTGGCTTGTTACCATTTTTTTGCATATAATTAGATCCTTATGAAAATATAGTAAACATATAAAACCTACCATTAAGCCCAAAACATATCTATAAATAATTGTATTATTATATTAGACATTGACTTTACGTATTGATCGCGAAGTCGTTGTTTGAGTTTTGGGTAATGGTATGTTAAGTTTTCATGCAATATATAGCTAAAGACTACATTTTCAAAAAGGTTTTTAAAAGCTTTTGTCCAGCATAGTTTTGTATTAGTGTAAGCAAACGTATTATCTGCGATATTCTTATCACACATAGAGCTTATAAGTGAGTTTGGCGAAATAATATTTTTTTACACAAAAATTTGAAAGCCCTCTCATGAAAAAATAACTTATTATGGAAAACGATGTAGTTCGTCAAAGACGGCTGCATTCGATGTCTGTTTGCGGACAGCTAATATATATTTACATAACTTGAGATGCATTTGTGTAACCTAATTGTTTTTATCGAGCCACAAAACTTCACAACATATGCTATAATATGTACAATTAACGTGTCAAAAAGTTACAATTAAGGTTTAACATCGAGTTGTATTCTACTTAATTTAGACCGAAGGTGATTATATGCCTTTAAGGCTTGCTCATTTAGGTTTTAACAGCTTCATTGAGCGAACCATTATAATTACATTTGATACCAATGTAAGTAAATGTGTCAACAATTCAATTTTTCAATTGTTCAGTGACCATTAATTAATATGTGTATGTAGACTTAAGTTTTTTAACATTTATTGTTTACCCCATTTTCGAGAGTAAGTATTTATTCAACTGGGCATCAACTTTAAGTATATGTTGTGTATAGCGCTATAACTTGTGTATAGTAAAAAAAGGTTAAAGCCTCTATAACGCTCAAAATCAACGAAAACTTCCTAACATATTTCGTAAAATAAAGATTACACATGAACAATCAGTGTTCCTTACAGCAATTCCCAAAATTTCAACGCTAGATGTGGTCAGGTAACTTAGATTTAACAAGATATAAACTGCTCTTTTTTATTTTTGTGTGACACAATATATTCCATTTTAATTTCCCGCGACTATATCTATTCATACGACACGTGAACACTAAATTGGAACAGACAGAAAGACAAACAGACAGATAGTTTACCTACGTCTCACTTTCGTACATGTTAGTACAGATACACATATAAAAATATGGTAAAAATAAAAGACATGTATAAAACCACTCAGTATGAGTTATGAGAGACACATAGATATATATATATATATACAACTTTTATGACATAAATGATGATAAAAACGCTGTAGAACATGATATGATAAAAAAATCATTTGTTTAAAATGTGACATAAAACAAAACACACTAGTACAATAAGCATCACATATAACCAAAATATTCTCTATCTATACAAGGTATTTTGGCTGGTGACTAGTATATCATGACAAGCTTTGGCACTGTATTTAACGATTTCGTCATTAGATAATATGTAACAGAATTTGTTATCATCACTATACTCAGAGTAATCCGGATTTATTTCAAATATCTTTGTGAACAACTTTTCTCTAATATCTTCGTAGAGATTACATGACATAAGTACATGATATTCGTCTTCCACTTGGTTTATACAGTTAAAACAAAAACGTTCATTTGGTACAATTCCTTTATATCGTCCAGTTTCTATTTTAAGTGGTGCTACACCACAATGAAATTAAGCAAATGCACTTCTATGGGACCTAGGTATAATATTATTATTAACATAAGACTCAGTGTTATATGTTTGCTTAAAAAGCTTGTATGTTCTTAGTTTATTTCCTCCTCTGCCATGGGCAGCTTGTTCTCTGTTTATATTATTTAACCAAACAGCCTTATAATCATTAAATAGATCATCAATACAGTTATTGGTTATATATTTGCGTTCAGATGTCGAATAGCTATAACTGATGTCCAGCGGTACTTTCATACATATCTTGTGGTGCCAGTTCTTTGTGTGGTGTCTTTTCATGTAAGACCATTTAAACACTTTGTAGTTGATACGGTTATTGTCCATACTATTTAACCGGAACCAGTTAGTGAGAATCGACTTCCACTGCCGTGCATATGGGGGGAGCCAAACCATATCTCCAGTTATTCCCGCGTTAGGTGTATATTTTCCCACTCCGAGGTAGAAACGACACGCTCTATGATGTACGGCATTGATAGAGGCATAGTCCTGGGTTCCCCATATTGCTGCCCCATAACTTATAGTTGGCCACACTATACTGTCGTACAGTTTGGTATAGATATTATATGGCATTCCACCAAGTGATTTGAACTTTGATATAAGCAGTCCTAAGGCTCGAGTCGCCGACTTAGCGACATACTTGGCCGTTACACTATAGTCTAAAAATTCTGACAAAACAAGTCCGAGATATCGATATTCAGCAACACATTCAAGTTCATTGTTATTACATGTGAATCTATAATTTGTTTTCACAACATTTTTATTTCGGAAGTGCATTATTTTACTTTTGTTTGTATTGATAGTCATTTTATTGGAGGTACACCACGATCCTAAAATATCAAGGAGAATCTGTAGGTCACTCTCAGTCTCAGCAATGAGTACTAGGTCGTCAGCGTAAAGTAAGTGATTAATAATCATTTCTTCTATATGAACGCCTAATCCTGACTGGTTAAGGCGCAGGCTAAGGTCATTGAGAAAGAAATTAAACAATGTAGTTGACAATAAACATCCTTGTTTTAAACCGATATTTTGGCCAAACCAGTCGGTTCTATACGAGTTGACATTTACAGCACATTTCACATTTGCGTACAAAGATTGAATAGCACTGAGTAGTTTCCCTTGAATCCCGTGTTTTTCTAGTTTTGACCACAGAATGCGCCTCGGGATCCGGTCATACGCCTTAGAATAGTCCACGCAGGCTACGAAGGTTGATTGCTTATTCTTTTTTCGACATTCAATAATATCAGTCAATGTTGATAACTGGTCTATTGTGCTTCGTTTACGCCGAAAACCATTTTGTTCGTCGGCGAAAACGTTATAATCTTCGGCCCACTTGGTAAGTCTATTATTTATCACCGCACAATATGCTTTGTAAATCGATCCCGTTACTGCAATACCCCGGTAATTGGTTGGGTCTCTTTTGTCAGACATAGGGTTTTTTAAAACCGGTGTTATTAAGCCCAAATTCCAAGAGTTTGGGATCTTACCCGTCTCAAAGCAGACACAGAAGAGTCTATGCAGGAAATGTATACAGGGTTCCGACTGAATAACTTCAACTGGTATTTCATCATGCCCCGGGGCCTTGTTTTTATTAAGGGATCTCACAGCTATGTGTACATCATGCAAGCTAATGCCTTGATTCAGCTGTTCTGTATTATGGTGCTCCAAAATGTTAACTGTGTCATTATTCTCCTCAAAATGAGTGTCCGTTTCACAATTAAGTAAGGTTTATAAAGCATGTTTCCATTTAAATAATACTTTACCAATGTCATTTGTTAAGGAACCATCTTCTTGTACTGTTTCCATTGGAATGTGTTTAGTACGTTCCGAGCCTAAGCCTATTTTCCCAATCGATTTCCAAAACTCGCCAGATTTATTGTCCTCGCACGCTTTTAATAAGCTTTCTTGTGATTCAAACAAATATTGGCGTTTGCGTCGTTGTACACTTTTGTCAAAAAGTTTACGGTTTTCAACGTATTGTGACTTAAGCGTTCTTTTAGCATTTATATCCTTACATTTCAGTCATGCGCTTTCCCTTTGGCACATATCTTTCCATAAAATTGTCAAATTTTCATTCCACCATAGCTTACGGTTACGTCTCTTTTTGTTATTATGACAATCAGAAAGAGTTATAACCTTTGGTTTCAGATATTTATTCATTTCGCTTTTTATAATACCTGAACAATCGTTGTATACATTGTCTATACATGTTTGTGTATGTTGATTTGATTCTAGCACATTTATTTTATCATCTAGCATAGCAATAATGTCTGGCGTATTCATAAAAACGTTTGGTATATTTGTTTTTTCATACCTTGTTCTTTTGGTCTGTGGGTATGTATCATTATAGGGGTGTTTTACATTCTCTGGACAACTTGCACATTTTAATTCTATATTCCACGATATTACAGAATGGTCTGGAATTGAGGTACTGTCATTACCTTCAATATCAATGGCTTCCGTTACTAATTTAAAAGCTCTGATTACGTTAAAAGCCCTATATATGTTTAGTTGCTCGTATGGTACAAGGCAGTAGTCGATAACGGAGCAACACCGTACAGATATACTGGTATAGTCATTTCCGGTAAAATTACGTCCATGCAATATACACATATTCGTTCTTAGGTAGGAAGTCAATAAACGTATCACAATACTGGCTCGTCTTGTAGTCGATTACTTCTCGTGTTATCAGATCGTCCACACCTCTTATAAAATCGTCATTGTCTCTTACTCGAATATTGAAATCTCCGACTATTGTGACAATGCCTTCTGATTGATACTGGTATAACTGTGACATTAGTGTATCTAAATATTCATTCAAATTTATATGCCTAGATGAGTTTGCTGGTGGTAGGTAACATATGCATATCACAAGGGTTTCTGCTGTTTTCTTTTCGGTCAATTTAATCCACAGAATTCCTTCTGTGTCGTAGTTAAGCTTTTCAATTAAGAATTGATCATAAAAAGCATTTCGTATTAAAACACCTACACCACCACTACCCTCAGGGGCGTGTATGGATATTTTGTCTATTATTTCCAATCCAAGTATATCCGGTAATATTTAATACGTCATGTTGCCGTAAATGAGTTTCCGTTAATCCGGTTATATCCAAGTTTAAATGCTTTAAGATATTTGATGTCACTTGATAACTATCTGATTCTTCATCTTTGTTAAAACCGTTACAATTCCAAAACCCGCATGAAACCTATTTCCGGCAGTGGTTGTATCTTGAAACGTGCGCACTGAGGTAGTCACGTGATTCATTGTAGTCATAACCACGAGAACTCTTTTCAAAGTCAAGGTCACGTGAATTGTAGGAGCTCTGTTCACATCCGTGGTTGCGATATCCGTTTTCCGATGTTCGGGTCGCATACGTGTCGCGATGTCCACCGTTACGGTATTGTGACGTAGCCGGTGTGTTGCCGTTTTCCGATGTTCGGGCCGCATACGTGTCGCGATGTCCACCGTTACGGTATTGTGACGTAGCCGGTGTGTTGCCGCGTCGATTATCCGTGGGTTGCCTGTCCTATGTACATGAACATGTGTTGAATATATTGTACCACAAACAAATAAAATAGAGCAGTTTGTATCGGGTTAAGTCTATGTTAACAGCACACATCTAGCGATGAAATTTTGGCTATTGCTATAAGGAACACTGATTGTCAATGCGTTAACTTTATTGTACGAAATATGTTACGAAATGTCCGTAGATTTTGAGCGTGATAGAGGCTTAAACTAGAAATACAAGTTTGGCCGATTTTTTGGCGATATTATTTTAAACAAACAATTTTAATGGCATGATCATCATGTTCGACTTTATATGTAATTATATAAATTAAAGTGCACAGTACCATCAAAATAGCAAATTATGTAAACTATAACTTCTTTTAAAACATTGTCCTATATTTTGTATATGGCATTTAATTTGAAAAAATATTCTTATACTTAATTGTTTGCAATTTGACTTCTAAAATTAAAGGCGATTACAGAGACAGTTCAATCTAGTTGCGATGTATTAAAACTATTTTAGCATGCTATTGAGCACTTTGTTGAAATGTACTATTTTAGATTCATACTACTCGATTATTCTTGATTTGCAATGCTTTCAAATCATTAATAGGAACAAGTTGAAACTACATGTAGTTTTTAATTCAAAATCCGAAATTTGGTAGTCATGCATAATAGTGTGTCATTTGAACGACTGTTTATTTCATAATCAACTTGACATTCGGTTTTATTCGTTACGTATTATATCTTAATGGGAAATTTAAAATATAATTCTCCCTGTCGTATTTAATTACACATTTTACAGTTGAGACAATGAATACACTTCAAATATTTTGTAACGTAATTAGCCAAATCTGGTGTAAGCGTACATATGATAATTACTTCCTAGTCGAGGTTAAGGTCGTACATTTATAAATAATTCTTTAAGAGAGGTTTGCAAAACAGAACAGATCAGATTTCAAATATGTTTTACAAATATAAACTCCAATAGCTTCAAAAGTAGCATTCTTGTCATAAATAATGTGGTTTTCTAATCTCTATCGCGAGGCTCAATGGGCGGAACAAGGTTATTTGGCAATCGGTTAGTTACAAACTGTATGTTTGTAACGGCCGTCCTGATGTCCACATAGAAAGAAGAGTTATTTTCTAGAGATATCAAACAGTTATCTTTCTATAGGAAGTATTTGAAAATGGTAAGTAATTTATGTTTATACTTATGGTAAAAATGAGCGACATTCGTCCTTATTAAATTGTGTTCTTCTTGCGTTTTGGAACTGTATTTGTATTACACGTATGCTTCAAGGACTGTTCGCTTTTTATGCCGTTAGGCATAATACTATTTTATTTATTTCAGGATTTGGATTAGGAATTATAAAATAGTTGGGATTTACATAAAATAACTGTACCTTATTGTATAGATTCATATTTAATTAAAGTACAATTGTTAATTTGTTTAATTTAACCGCGATAACATTTAAATACAGTATTGCTTTTTTATTCACTATTGACAATAGGAAGCAAAGTTTATCAAAAACATCACATGATGCCGAAGGTATCTGATAATTGTTTAACACTAAGTTAGATACAGCAAGTTAGGTGCAGCAGGCCAAAGCTCTAGCGACAATATAATAACACAGTTGCGCAATTTGAAGAGAAGCCCTCGTCACCAATTTTCTTTCAATTCTCTGATTTATAAAGGATTGCATTGTACGATTTTACTAGAACATATTTAAGTACAATGAAATATAATACTCATCTAAATAACTATTCACTAGTCAATCACAACAAAATGATCGGTCCATACACAATATAAAACAGTTCTTTTAATTAAAAATGAGAACACATGTACTACAATTGTCAAACACCAAAATATGTACATTGTAACCTTATTATAGCGTAAATGACGCTCGAATACGGTATAAATTATGTTTGCTGCTGACCTGTGAACAATCGTGTCACTTTTATATTATACATAACTCTGCGTAATTCACTTTCACTCAGTGCTTTAAGAATAACTGATTTGAACGTATTGGGCAGAACACTTTGTCCGTTCTGGGTGGAATATAACTTGATTACGTAAGTAAAATTACTTTTTTTATTCAGTTTCTTTGCAATTGTATAAATAGCACATGTACGATTTCAAAGACACGACGATGACAATTTATATACATTTATTTGTTTTACGACATTTAAAAACGACCTCATATGTGCGATTTTTGGTGAAACAAAACCCATGAAATTCGCGAAGGTTTGAAAAAGGTTTTTAACATATATCGACTATTTAATTAAGCATCTTCATATTCAGTTGATAAGGTCATAATATACTTGCTATACTTGTTTAATGTTAGTTAAACATAAGACGCCACAACACATAATAAAAAACAACACATCGATAAGTAAAAACAAATGCAATCAAACAGTACATTTTCTCAACTCAGACATCTTCGGCTCGGCGTAGTATTTAAAATACCTACTTGCAAAGCTTGTTTTGCAACCAAAATATGTAACCATCACGGCTTTTGTGCTCATATATAATATGTTTTTGTCTGGTCAAATTTAGTTTAATTTTGTTTAATTATATTTATAATGAATATTACACATATTAATCAATCGAAGTAACAGCGCAAAATAAATTTATAACACTATAAACGATTCAGCTATGCAATTAATACGTTCCCCATAACGTATTCAAATCGTTCTAATCGTAGCGATTAAAAGCACGACCGATCTATTTAAAAGCGGTTTAATTGTATCTGGATTTATGAAGGACGAACTATAACATGACATTATCTATGATTTGTAGGACATATTGGACCGAAATGTATATAAACAGGTAACGTGCAACTAAATAAATACTTTGGTTCGGTATGTTTGTCTCGACTTTGTTTTGATATGATTATGTTTGTATTTCTTTAAATATGTTTGAAAAGATCATTTAAATTTATAACAGATAGATATATTGTTAATTTTGCTTATTTAAACATTTTTCCCTCAGACAATTCAAACGGGACGTTAATGATAAAATCCAACATACTAATATATACCGCCTGCATTTTGTTTGGTGGGGAGCAACGCATAACACACGTGTTTACTTTATTTGAGGCACATTTACACTACAGTGAAATAGAACACTTAGTGAATCCGTTATCTGTTTAAAAGCATAGACTCTTTACTTCTATTTGAATGTTAAGCATTTAATTATACACCATGAATTGACAAAACATTCATTTTGGTTTGATAAAGAAGTTCTCCGCATTAGGTGTAGTTTCAACATATTATACTTGTTATCGATTTTTCGTAATTGATCTGTTCGGAGTTGACTCGAGAATTATCGGAAATGATCGTTTAAACTCGGATTGTCCGATACGGAATATATTTACGCACGCGCGTCCGATTTCGCGGAATAGTAGACAGCCAAGTGGTACGAAAAACGACGGCTGATTGGATTATATCAATAGGTTTTTCAATAAAATATCGCATTGTATTGAGTTGACAGAGTAAACGTGAATGACAATGAACGCAAGTTCAATATGACATTTCTGAATTTGTTAACAATATTGAAGTTGAACCAGTTAGCATTTGGTGTTCTATATTAAAACATAGCATAAATAAAAGTTAGTGATCCTGGTTTGGGTTAATGTCTCTTCATTCTTACATACATCCAGTTTAACATGTTTCTGTAAGAATAGTATTTCAACTCTTAGAATCAAGCACATTCAGCGGATGTTTTATTATTTGTAACACCAACACCATACAAGTAGGCTATAATTACGGATATCTTTGAACAATAAGCTCATCTGAGCATGGAATGTCAATCGATCTATTATATTTATTTTGTGCACTATTTGTGACACTGACCTTGATCTTTGACATAGAAATGGGCATTGAACTTCGATCCATCAAGCTTATAACTTCAGCAAATGTATAGCTAAATCAATTTATGGTTGAATATGACGTATCCCGGACCATTTACTAGGGCTGATTTCGTATTTAGCGCATTGTACCCTTAAGTGTGACCATAGCATAGGAACTAGTGATTTTGTTTACGTTGGCGACACTCCGTCGCATCATGGGTATTATATTTGCCAAGCTATTTTGAAATCAATTGATTCCGAAATAAGTTTAACTCTGGAATGGTTCTATTGATCAATTATTTTTTTGAAACTTTGGCCTAGAATTATGATCTTTGACCCATGAGCCTCAGTCCTGCTAGAGCCACTTTGATCCATGATCACTACCGCTTATTTATTTTGAATACCGTCTATGCCGGCCAAAGTAATGATCCGGACAAAGCTTGTTCGTTTGTTTTCTTATATTTATTTTGACTAGGGGCCTTGTTTTTATTCGCTACAGTCTTCATGCTGGTCAACTATCTTATTGTGTAATTATTTGAAAATCAATCCTTGGTCGACAAAGATATTATCCGCACAAAGTGCGTTGCGCGTTTTTGTTTTATATAATTATTTTACCTTTATTGTATAATTTACTTTGGGTATAGGCAAATGATTTAAATGTGCAACACTCCGCCTCTCCATGTAAATCAATATTTATCACATTGCGTGAAAATACATCCATATTGGACAAAACTATTCGTCAAACAAATCTGTTCCAAACGCTGCCACACCGTCATAAACCCGCAGCGGTGTTCTCATAATACGTGCATTTGTATTCGCTTGTCATCTAGTGAAATAGAGATCGCTTCAGACACAGCAGTGGTTCACCCTTGGTCATATCCAATGACAACCGATAAGGCGCTTTGATCTCTGAAGGAGGTTCGATCCATTTCAGGAGTGTACGTCACAACAAGGTATATGACTATTACATGGCATGTGTTTGCCTGTAGTTAGAAAAAACACACCATTTCAATCGTTCATTCTTTCATGTATATGCATGCAGATGAAAATCCTATTCAAGTGGTAAGCTAATGTCACCTTACGTGAGCTGCCCTGTAGGTATACAAAGGATAGAATAATGCTAAACAAACAATTCATATTGTGCGTGAACAGTTATTAGAAATGTTTGCAAATGTTTTATTAACTACAAAATGTAATTGTTTAAGAAATAACATACACGCATTGAATCAAGTACACTGTACCTCGATAAATAAGGTTTTTTAACATAATTTCCGTTCAGCGCTCGAAAAATATCAGTCTAATTCTCCGTCGTGAAACAAGAGATAAAATATTTCAATAAGTTATGATGTATACATGATGTGAATGTTATCAAGACAAACAAACATTAAAAATAAAACACTATCATCCACTGCGCAATAATTTACTTATTCCATTGAATGTTTTTGTTTTTTTTACTTTACCTTCGTGTAATGATCTAATTATACACCCCCCCTCAATAAAACAAACACAACAACAACACATTGTTTAGATGACACACACATATTTTGTATTTGGCATACTCCGTGTTATCTTATTTGATTCTGCCAAAAATATATAGTCGATTCAACGGATACATATTATCAACACACGAACTGAGGATTTTCGTACAAATACGCCTAACAACGAATGTTTTGTTATTTCAAAATAGTTACGCACAGCAACTGACAACTTGTTGAAATAACAATGTCCAACGAAAAGTCTAGATGGCAGAGTGTATTATTAACCTGCACGTTGGGTAAGTATAAACTGTGAGTGTTCTCTTTTTTTTACGATAATAAAGATTGTTTTCATGAGAGGGTTGTTGTTAAATAATATGCTGAAAAAGAAGTTTGACGGTATTGTTGTGCTGGTATGTCACTGTTATTATATTTGCGATCTTTCATTTGGTAAATGTTAAGTTGTTTGTAAAGGGATTCAATATTCAGATTATGAAATCAATAATTTAAATTAATATTTTATACATAAATAAATAAGTCTTATGCGTGCACAATTTATTTTCTGTCAGCTATGCTGTGGAAGCATCAGATTGTTTTTGCACAAACATCTGGAACGATAAGGCTGTGTAAGTATACTGAACGTGAAACATTTTAATGTGTGTGTGCGTTTTTTGATATAAGGAAATATCGATACCAGCGTATCAATAGTAATGCTCTCTGTCTGCGATATAAAAAGCAACATCACAATACACCATTTGATACGCATAGACAAAAGACAATAACAATTGCCGAAATCTAGCAAAGCGATTTGATTATTATATAGAACTATGTTTGTTTACCATAAAATATATATTTAATTATCAACATAATATATATATATATAACTACGCTATCAATTAGTTATACTTTTGTAGATAATTTCACGGACAAAGACATCCGATTGGTTGGTGGAAACAGTGAACTGGAAGGACGAGTAGAAATAAGCATTAATGGCATTTGGGGGACAATTTGTGATGACGGATAGTTTGACTTTAATGACGCAAATGTCCTTTGCAGAATGCTTCATACACATCTGAGGTTAATGTGTTATCATTACCTTACGATGGTTCTTTGAATACAGTGTAGATATTCAATTTCATTTTAGTTATTGTATTACATATGTTTAGTTAACTTGTGTACATAATGTTTTATTTAAATGACATCATATAATTAATCGTCAATGGTGTATCATCTACAGTGCTCTAGAACACTACAGAGACGGACGATACGGATACGGTACTGGTCCAGTATTTAACCGTCAATTGTTTTGTACTGGATTAGAGAAAACAATCCACAACTGTTCTAGTTTAACAGGAGAAACGTGTTCGCATTCGAGCGATGTGGGCTTGATATGTGCAGGTACGAAACACTTAATTCATAAATCGTCGTTATTTAATAGTTAGTCCTCATAACAAAACAATATCGTAGGATTCACGTTTTTAATATCCTATCGAAAAGCAAGTGGGTAAATACAGAAATATCATTTTCCATCAAAGCTTTATATCTTCCATAACCTTGGAAAGATTAATATCAAAATATCAAACATTGTCACACAAATTACAGTTATAAAATCATTGTGCAGAAGGTATTACTCAGTAACATTTCATAGTCATTAGGACTGTCATTTTCATTTAAGGTCATTATGTAATAAAGGTTTACTTCATGTTAACTGTAGGCTGTTCCCGTCTGACACAACGTCATTATGGATTTCTCGAATACGTCAATATCACCAGCGATGGTGACATAAACACTGGCAGATGCAGCAACGGGACCTCCTATTTCCAGTTCTTGTATCGATGTTCACTCAATGGCACGTGGGAAGAGTATGGTGCACGATGTGGACCATTAGGTATTGCGTATTTTAAAACTGAATCATATTCGGTTTTACATATTTTCTGATCCTCAATTCAGACCTTTTCAATGTATCGATTAACAATGTTTTGTACGAAGTGTTCGGTGAATGACATCGTTTGTATAACAGAGCTTAATTTATAAATCACGAAATGCACAATCTAGCGATATATGCTGTGCATGTTGGTATTGGGTCTAATAATACATTTAAAAAAAAAACATATGATATTACCATAGTCACAGTGCTTTTTGGTGATATTTGTAAACATACGCAAATATACATTTATCAGAAACACACAGACGTATTAGAATAAAAAGAGATCTGTCTAAAATGTAAAAGACAAGTAGGCACACTTTGTTGTACGTAATTTACCAGCCTTCCTAAACCTGTTTCAACGTATTCAACAGATTTACAGAATTTTTCAATTAAATTAATTTGCCTTTGCAGACGTATGATGGTATCAGAGAAACTGGAAACGTCGTCAGCAAACATTAAAGCAATTTACTCATTTATATCTTCAGAGACATATATACCATGATCACATTTTGAGTGCAGATATGTAACTAAGTCATTTATGAAAATAGAAAAAATTATTGGACTGGCCATACAGCCACTATATTACATGGGAAAAATTCCGTCAATCTGTTATTAACCTTAACGCATGATTTTAACTTGCTATACATCGATTGAAGAATAACCAAAAATTTACCATTAACATTTTTTTTGGCAAAAGCATTCCACAGTTTTTGATGTTGTATGCTGTCGAATGCTTTTGCAAAATCTACAATAAAAACGACCTTTTTTCTTAGATAAATATTTTTGACAGAGCGCCATTAATGTAAAAATGTTATCTGATGTTGTTTATTGTTTTCTAAACCCTGCTTGTGACTCATCTATAACACCAAAAGTATCACACCATATGGTCAATCTATTACTTAATATATGGCAAAAGATTTTACATATAGAGTCTATAAGTGAGATACCACGGTAATTATTAGGATCGTTAATAGTTCTTTTTTTGTGTAGTGGAGTAATTATGCTCTCGCTCCAATTTTAAGGAAAAATACCAGAATAAAAAAAATCATTAAAAAGTGGATTTAAAAAGGGCAATATATCATTAATAGTAAATTTATACATTTCAACACAAATTCCGTCTTAGATTTCAAGTGATGTATACTATCAATGATTTCTTGGTTACAAATGGGTGCGTTCCGGTTTCCTTTTAAAGTTTTCCAAAACATTTTAGAATTTTTCCGGGAACTAACTAGATCATTACGCTTTTTCTCAGATAATATGACTTTTTTGTTTTAATATATAGATTTAAAAATACTTTTTTTAGCCTTATATGTCATTAGATCTTGTCTATCATTTGTAATTCTAAAATATCGTAAAGCTCGTGACTACACTCTATTACATTCATGATCCCACCATTCAGGCTGTGAAGAAGTAAAATATTTAGAATTAGACTTCATATTTTCCCCAGCAGTTTGAAATACATTAATAAAATCAGAGATATACGAACTTAAAGTAAGATCATTACGATTTCTTAGATTTTCTTTAAAACATCGGAAATGTATGCAAAATTTATTATAAAAATCGTCTTTCAATTCATCTTTCCAAATAAACTTCTGCCATAAACGCACATTTGAATCATAAATATTGATTGTTGAATAATGTGTTTGTGTTTATTCAAAACATAGTTGACAAATAAGTGGAAAGTGATCAGAATTATCTTTATCACTGATTTTAAAGTCAGAAATATATCTAAATAAACTTGATGACGCAATCATATAATCAACGACACTTGCACCATTATTAGCAAAACATGTAAAATTACCATCTTTATCACCAAAAAGACGACCATTTAAAATATGGATATCAAATGTACAACATAATTCTATAAGTGATAAACCAAAACTATTATAATGTTCATCTTTAGAATTTCTTCGAATTGCAAAATTATCAGATGGGTAATCAATATCATTCCCAAATATAAATGACNTAGTCTCGTACTTTTGCCTCCGATTCGTCCCATGTTTCATTTCTTGATTCCTCAATGTTAAAAAAGTTCAGATTATGACGTCTTGATTGACCCTCGAGCTGATCCAATTTATATGTAGAACGTTTTGATGTTAATTCAAGCTGCGACACATTTGCAGCAAGCGAATTTACAGTTTCCGTGAGCTTGTGGTTTTGTTCTTGTAGTTTTTTGTTTTCCTCTTTTAAATCATCAACGGACTTCTCCAACTAATCAAATTTTCTGTTAAGATCTTTGTATTTTTTTTGTATATCAATCAATATGGTCATTGTAAGATTTTCATGTTCACTAGGTGTAACAGTTGTGTTATGTTCACTAGGTGTTACAGTTGTGTCATGAACATCGCCGGGCTCCATAGAATCGAAAAACGAGTCAATACTACAAGCAATGGATGGGTTATCAGATGGATCAGATGGATTATCGAAATTATCATCATGAAGTTCTCTGCACAGTTTGTCTTAATTACACGTATGCCACTGTTTTTAAAACTGGCCCCACTCACGGGGGTCACCAATTTTACATAGACTTATATAGGAAAAATCTTTGAAAATCTTGATGAAAACCGTTGCTTTTATATTTTGGCATGTGGAATCGTCTAGAGGTCTTCTACGAAGTTATGCCCCTAGGTTTTAAAACAAGTCTCATCCTGGGTGTCACCAGTTATAACTAGACTTATATAAGAGAAATACCTTTAAATATCTTCCTGTCTAAAACGGCAAATCTCATTAAATGCTCTCATGTTTGGTATAATCATCATCTAGAGATCCTCTACAAGTTTCTTCAAATCATGCGGCTTGGTTCAAAGCTGATCATGCCACTTAACGGAAATATATATATATACATTTTTAATCTTCTCTGCGTGAACAATGCCCAGAGCTTTGATATGTATGATATAACAATCAGATACTAATAGTGGTCCTCTACACATTTTGTTTAAATCATGTTCTTTAGGGAAACACTAATCGCACCACATGGGTCACATTTTGAGAATATACTTAATTAGCGAAATAACTTTTAAAATAGTGTTTTGCCCTAAGAGGATAATATTGCGCATGTAAGATTGTAAAGTGGTCCTCTACTCTACTGAGATAGTTCACATATTCCTCTGGGTTCAAAATCGGATACACCCGTGTGGTGGTTTGAAATGTTATATAAAGACTTGAATAGCAGGATATCTTCAAATAATGTCCTGTTGTCAAAGATAGCCTCAAACCCAGGATCTCAAGTATTATAACACTGAGCTACAGTATCTCAGGTGAGCGTTCAAGCATCTTCAGTGTCCTCTTGTACTGCTTGTTCCCGTTAGCTTTATCACTGAGAATAAAATATATGTACGTCCAATAGGATGCGCACTTCCAATAAATCAATTGTTCTACAATTGCTTTAATTGACGTGTGACATATGTAAAGCTTACAGATGTACTACTAGAAATAAACATTATTGATCTTGGCACTTTAAATCGGTTTATTGATATTAATCATGAGTTTTCTGGGATTCCAAACTATAATTACACTATTTATAGGTTTCAGCTATTTTTGTCTCCTTTGCTAAACTTGTCTCAAGAAAATATTAAATTATAAATCGTGTTCTTCATATTTATGTGTTAGCAATCGCTAATTTTAATCGCATACGTTTATACAATATTAACATAAAAACTTCTCTTCAATATCCTAGCGCCACTTAGTCTGTAACTATTTCTTCAGGAATTGAATTGTATTCAGCAAATGTCGTTTCCCCCAAACCTGCGTACTGTTTGCTTAAGTAATCACATGCTATATATACCTGGTCTGTCCGTTTGCATAGTTGGGGAGGTCCGGAGGTCTTGGGTTATCAAAGCTATTTCCCCAGTGCCGCATTTGACTTCTCTTTTGTTCGATTTAAAAAGAGGGTTACGATCTTCAAAGCTCTACGTTATTTATGTATGGACCAAAATATACACACGGATAACTCACATTAATTGAAATTAACAATATCACAAATGAGGTCAAATCCTGATACCGTTTTAATAATTTATGTGAGCTCTAAGGATGTTATTAAGACTGAACTTTAAATAATATTGAAAAATGTTTTTTTTTTCAAAACGTTAGTCATGTTCAGTGGTATTGACTTTATAAAAAGTGACATGTTTTCCGATATTACATGTGGTGAAAACATAATTTGGTTTGACTATTTATGTTTTTGTCTTGAATATAATGATATTGTAACATAGTTCGATGGGATGATAATGGGTACACAATGCCAAGAACACCGATTAAGTTTTCGTTGTAATTTTATTCTGGTATTAATTAAGTCCACAAACTATTCCAATTCATAAGAAGCATTTATTAGTTTTCAAGAACGTCAAATATTCAAGTCCAATAATTAAACATACGGGCGGGCGGGTCGGCCTGTACCTTACGGGCCTGGCCCGCGATTCACAAGTAAATGAATCCGATGTCTGTTATAGTTGAAATCGAGCTGAACTGATTGAGTACATAACATATGGCCCTTTTTATATTTAAAAAGCACAAGCCTACGTTGCTTCTAAATATAATACTGTGTGATCCACAACAGATGTATAATATCCTGTTATCAGTTAATCATATTATTACATACAAATTGTCATCTTCGTGGTCGAAGTTAACTTATCCACACTACCAATGTCGATTAAACAATGACTTTAACCGGTGGTTTTAACATATTATCAATTAATTGAATTCCGTCATTTAATCCAAGTGGAAACCCAAACATTTGTGACTCTTTTTTATCATGGGCCACTTTGTAACATCTGTTGATTTAAACATATGTTAAACTTTCGTTTTTCGATACTATCCCACTTATTTCAAATTCTTACCATGATATTTGCCCGTTACGTTACACAAACCTTTTTTTGTGCAACACTTATTGGGACTTATATATTTATATAGAAATATGCGGAATGTACTTTTTTTCATTCTTCACAATGTCGCATTTAACTGTCCTTTAATTCGATTTGAAAAGAGGTTCGCTCTCGTCCTAGCCCTTTCAAATGTATAGAGACACATATATTTCCACGCGTAATGATGTAAGTGTCCATGTCACAGGTATTGACTTTATAATAAAGGAAAAAGAATCTCACAGCTATGACGACTGTGCTAAGTTTCTTTACGGCTTCTTTGTTTTTATTAACAGCAAATAAAATAGTTCAATAAAAATAATTATTAAATGATACAATTCCCATATAATATACGGTACAATGAAACGAATTTCGGTTTTTATACTTGTATGAGGTATAAGTTATACAGTTATTATATAAACAGCGCTTTATAGCCGCCGAGTTCAATCGTAAAGTTTATATTATACCCACACGCGAATACTTCTTTACTAGCGTTAAGCGACGCATCATGTACATCTACTTCTTCAGGGATTGAGCTATATTCAACATTTGTATTTCCCATAAACGTGCGAGTATTTGCAGTTATCACATGTATGCTGTATGTACTTTTATAAAAACTAAGTTCTCATACATTAGTTTTGGAATGTATTCATTGGGTACCAGTAACACTATTTGTTCTGTATTTTGCATGGGATTCCAAACTATGAGTGTACTTATATATATATGTTGAAGTCTATAAATAGTCTGTTATCAAAGTAGCTGCATCGGACTTAGAATATTTATTGACGCTTAAATATTATCAAGAACTACTTTAAATAAATAAAATACAATTTAAAACTTAGAATAATTATTAATAATGAGACCAATAGAGCACCTATGGTACATTAAAAAAATTACTTTCCAACACGTGATGATGAAATAAAATATGCCTTTAATATTTTCAATAATATTTTCAATTCCTTGTAATGTCACAAAAATTAGTCAAGAGTGCAGCCTTTAATCACCAATTTTATAAATGTCTTTTTAGAGCATCCTCCAAAATTCGATGCCCTTTTTCGTGGACTTTAAATGGAAAAAATACTGTGAACGTTTTTGCATGGGTTTGCAACGCGGTCAATACTTGTGTTCTATTAATAAATTAATGTATACTTGTAGATGAGTTGCAGATAATTGGTCAGTAACCACATTTTAACTAACTCTTTTGACCTGTTAATTCCTTTCAGCTCAAGCCAACAGTGAAAAATGCGTCTAATATCACTTTAAGTTTCCCTTTATTTTACTCATACTATCTGACTAAGCATATAGTAATATTAACGTCAAGAAAAACCATAGTGCCCCGTGCATGACGACCTTCTGTTGATATGGTGATGTAATTTGCATTATCCTATTAGACGTGGTTTGTAGGGCAATACATAATGTACACGTATAGATAAAAGTACACGAATCTTAAATGTCATCTTAATTGATTCATGTTATCAATATTATTAGAGTCTGTGAATGAACTTTCATGAGAGCCCTCGCAAACATGTCTTTAGTTTTGTACTTACAACTTTGTCTGTTATTCTCCTTTCAGTCGGTACTGGAGCGTCCATTTTAGAAACTATTAAAGTTTTAAACGCATTTGAGAAAGTTGATTGTACTGTATCAGTCTGACCTCATTAGGCATAACACTAATCTTTGTTTTGCAAGGACATACACAAAAAAGTTGATTTTTTACTCCTTTCATTTTGCTTCGGATTTGAGAACCGAAGCACATAACAAAAAAAAATGTAGTACTATATTTTTTGACATCGTCAGTTTATGTATGTATGTTCTTTTAATTGGTTTCTTCTTTCGTAAACGTATAATTTTGGTGTGGATGAAATGAACAGTGTCACACATAGTTTTGTAATAAAAC
Organism: Dreissena rostriformis; assembly: GCA_007657795.1. Classification (NCBI taxonomy): domain Eukaryota; kingdom Metazoa; phylum Mollusca; class Bivalvia; order Myida; family Dreissenidae; genus Dreissena; species Dreissena rostriformis. Next base: position 132,031 of record VMBQ01002205.1, read on the forward strand.
ATTGAAACACAAAATGTATACACTTTGGTTGTTGTTTTGGTCAGTTTCCATGTGAATTTCCATAAAAGATTATGGAAGCAATGTGTTATTTTAGTGTTCAACAATAAGTTATTATTGTCATAGCCACACGTGATCACCCCAGATTTTCAGTACCCAGGAGCCGGGCCAGCATTCATTATCCCATTCTAAGATCTTGAATTCAGTATAAACTCAAACCTAACAAATATGAGCCTCGCTCTGTGAAACGAGGTTTAATGCGTGTGCGTTAAGTGTCGTCCCAGATTAGCCTTTGCAGTCCACACATGCTAATCAGGGACGACACTTTTTGCCTAACTGGGATGTTTGCCTAGAAGAGACTTTTTTTAAACGAACACTATCATAAAAGCGGAAAGTGTCGTCCCTGATTAGCCTGTGCCGACTGCACAGGCTTATCTCGGACGACACTTTACGCACTTGCATAAAAACCCCTTTTCACGAGGCGAGGCTCATATGCATTGCATATACTAAAGTGCGGCCGTCTATATGGAATGAGATTTTTATATTGCCTCTAGTAGAAGTAGTTATTACTTTATTATTTATGTTTCTTAACAATTTTAGAAGTAATAACGAGTATATTTAACGACTTAAAGTACCGGTACTACTATGTTTGTGACTTGCATTCCGCTGTATTCGTTTGTTTCATCAAATCTAGTTAAAACTGTCTTGTCCCGAATGCGTTGAGTCAGTAAGCACGCAGAATTGTCGGTCCATGCTTAAACATACAATGAATGTAATGTAATCGTTACGGAATACCGTTAGGGCCATCGTGGTTACACATTCAAATACAGAGGGCGAGAATGCGAGAACGCGAGAGTACGATGACGAGAGTGCGAGAATACGATGACGAGAGTGCGAGAATACGATGACGAGAGTGGAGAACGCGATGGCGAGAATGCGAGAGTGCGAGAATACGACGACGACAGTGAGACAACGCGATAGTACGATAGCGACAATGCGATAGTACTTTCGCCATCGTAATGTCGCACTCTCGTCATCGCGTTCTCGCACTCTCGTTGTCGTATTCTCGCACTCTCGTCATCGTATTCTCGTATTCTCGTCATCGTACTCTCGCGTTCTCGCATTCTCGCATTCTAGCCATCGCGTTCTCGCACTCTCGTCATCGTATTCTCGCACTCTCGTCATCGTACTCTCGCGTTCTCGCATTCTCGCCCTCTGGATTTTAATGTGTAACCACGATGGCACTAACGATATTCCGTAAATCGTCGTGCAAGAGATTTGTTAAGAAAGATCGAGATCCGAATCAATAGGAGACATGTGTCGTGTTCTGAGAAAACTGGGCAAAATGCTTGTGCGTAAATTGTCATCCCAGATTAGCTTGTGCAGTCGGCACAGGCTAATCAGGGACGACAATTTCCGCTTTTATGGAATTTTTCGTTTAAATGATGTCTCTTCTAAGCGAAAATCCAGTTTAGGCGGAAAGTGTCGTCCCGGATTAGCCTGTGCGGACTGCAAAGGCTAATCTGGGATGACACTTTACGCACAAACATTTTGCCCAGTTTTCTCAGAACACGCCACACATTTTAAACCGGTCACAAGTTCAGCAGGTCTAAATGCTAAACCTTCCCACAAAAGTGAAACCGGCAACAGAACCACCATGTAATTCACACACCTAATGGTTTGAGTATTTGATATATCTATTTGCTCTGAGTTGAAAGAAATTGAAAGCATTCGACGAGTTGGTGTGATTTTTCACAACATTGATCTCCGTTAGCTATCGCTTATAACTAGATTTTGCACTTAGTTTATTTAACACATTCATTTTTAATATCAAGAACTGTCTTAAAATGGTAAAACGGCAACCACAGTGAAGCGGGAGGCGGTAAACTACAACGGGCGAGGCATGGTATGGTATTGCGCAAGGGGGGTTAGAGGGTTATGGTTAGGGTTAGGGTTAGTGTTAGGGGTCGGGTTAGGGTTTGGGTTAGCCTAAACCCAACCCTAACCCTAACCCGACCCATAACCCTAACCCTTACCCTAACCCTTTTTTTGGGTTATCACCCCTATACCATGCCTCGCCCGTTGTAGTTTTCCGCCTCCCCAGTGAAGCTGATTTGAAAGGCAGCAATTGTTCGCATTTACAAATAATAAAATTTTATCAGTGTCGTTAGTAATACGGACTAAGTGTAATACATAATAAAATTACTTGTCTTAATGTCGCATCTAAACGCTATTTTTCTATAGTCATTAATTGGGTCTTCCGTTTATTCTTGATATCAATAATCGGTTTTTTGATATCCATAATTCGATTTCTTGACTTTAAAAATATGAAGTATTTTTAACATTATCAATTTGAGTTCTTGATATCATGAAGTAGAATTGTTAATATCAATTATTCGATTTCTTAATATCAAAAACTAGCATCAATTTCTGATTTTAAATAAATGGTATTTTTTATATGAAGGGATCGGTTTTTGCTGCCGATAATACCATTTTTATATCAGAATTGATTGTTATTATACAAGAAAACTTTTTTTTTATATCAACATTTCTTTTATTTTTGTAACAAAATATATATTTTGATATTAAGAAGTAGAATTATTGATGTAAAGAAATGTCTTAAAAATAGAAGACCCAATAGATAAAGAATAAAGGTCGATACATGTTCTGTCTCGTAATGTCATTATAATTATAAAGCGACATAAACTAATCATAATTAACCCATTTATGCCTAGCGTCTAGAAAAAAGGCCTTGGCAAACAGCGTAGACCCAGATGAGACGCCGCATGATGATGCGGCGTCTCATCAGGGTGTGTGCTGTTTGCTTAAAGGAATTTCTGTAAATAATATTCTAAATATAGAAAGAAATATACTAGACATCCCTAATTTTAGAAATAAACTGATCCAATTTAGAAGGATGGGATAGTCCACTAGGCATAAATGGGTTAATATATGGAGTGACAACGCACATTCTTTGCGCAAAGATAGTCTGACAAACACAGTGACACATACACTTTATATCTCCAACCTTAGCCAATGCTCGTCGCGTTTTGGGAAAGACAGATTTTACTGATGTGTTTATTATATATGCGTCATTAATTTTACTTGACACACTTACATGTGCATAATATACTGTGTCACTGTCGTGTAATTGTATGTTATCACATCTTATCTTTTTGACAGAATTTGTCCTATTATCTTAGCTTAAACAATGCTTGAAATGTGTGTGGCCTAACATGTAAAAGTATAACTAGCCTATTCGTTCACCCCAGCGGCAAGTCTAAAAATAGAACGGACACGTTCGTTGTTTAGCCGATATCAAACGATGTTCCACGACTATAATCGTAGCCAATGCGCAAATTTTGCCTGCTATAAATAGACATAGTTTCATTTTATTAATTTCACATATATTTCCGCAAATACTAAAACAAGAAATTGATAAAATAGTTAAATTTATTATATTTATCATTACAACTGTTTTCAAATAATTAAATTTATGGTTAAAATGAGAAACATTTGTTGTCAAGTGATTTGCTGACAGTAATTGCTGAAAGTGTTGCATTTATATATTTACAGCTTTCAACCTGAATAATGTCAACACAGCTAAGACCATACTTTATAAACACAATGTGTACACTACAGTATAGGAGGTCCGGAGGTAATGGGTTACCGATCTATGACACCCCATTCCACATTTGACCTCTCATTTTCATTTTTTATGGGAAATTGTGTACTCGATCAGGAACAGAACAACTACCATTCCGCTACTGATAACACCGTAAAGTTCCATTTTTACTGCTGCGACGACAACAATTATTACTTGTAAGACATAAACTAATTATACCCCTCTACTGCTACGACAATTATTACCGCTAATAATTAAAAAAAGCATCTACTACTACTACTAATGCAGCAACAACTTATATCACTGGTACGACAGCAAATAATCTACTACTACCACTACTACTACTACTACTACAACTACTACTACTACTACTACTACTGCTGCTGCTACTACTACTACTACTACTACTACTACTACTACTACTACTACAACCTGCTACTACTACTACTACTACTACTACTACTACTACTTCTACTACTTCTACTACTACTACTATAACTACTACTACTGCTACTACTACTGCTGCTGCTGCTACTGCTACTACTACTACTACTACTACTACTACTAATACTACTGCTACTACTACCTGCTACTACTACTACTACTACTACTACTACTACTACTATTACTACTGCCACGACTACTATTTCTACTACTGCAACTACTACTACTTGTGCTACTGCCACTACTACTACTTCTGCTACTACTACTACTACTGCTGCTGCTGCTGCTACTGCTACTTGTACTAATAATTTGCTTTCGTTTCTGATTTGCTGGGATTCCACATATGTCATTCTTAAAAAATAAAAATAAAGCAATTATAAATAAAATGTTTTGTATTTATAGAAATCCCCACAAGGTTGTAAACAACTGATTACTTATATCAAAATTAAACCGAATTCAAATAATTAACAAGTCGTTCTTAATCAGCATTATCATATGCTTATTTTTTAATCAAATAAAACTACTCTTATTAAATTACAGCTATATCCAAACGTGAATAATAACACGCTGACCATAATCATTGAACATATGGTAGAAAACCTGCCGAAGTAAAATAATTATTTCACATAGTTTATATGTAATCCCAAACTCTTTGCATGTTGGAGGTCCGGAGACAATGGGTTACCGAGCTATCCTTCCCATCGTCTCGTCTTTGACTTCCATTTTTTGGTCTGTTGAACGAAGCATTATTTGACATGTAAATAGATGTTCGATGTTTTACTACTGCTACTATTAGTACTACTTCCATTACTACTACTTATATAATGATACACTTATTATTTAATAGTATTGTATGGACTCAACAACTATACAATTAAACAATAAATAATCTTGGACTTTATTGTACAGTCATATAGCACACTTTTCAAGGGCGCAACGTTCTTTCCAGTTGATTATAAAGGCAACATAACGATGCAAAACAAGGCCGCATCACACAATATTGACCGCTTGATTCAACAAAGTTCTAAACAGTATAAATGCGTAATTAGCATTAATATAGTGTCATGAGTGTAGAAGTTAATATTATATAAATATTACATGTCTGACAGGGTGACAGTAAATTTGTAAACTTGAGGAAATACTGTCAAGCGAGGCGAAGCCAAGGTTGACAGTATTATTCCGAAAGTTGACAAATTCACTGTCACCCTGTCAGACATGTAATATTTATTTTATTATACCGAAACAAACTATTTAAACATGAACAATTTATATGAACCATGAACAATTTAAATATTCAATAATTGTATTTAATTTCAGACGTCAGATTGACAGATATGGTCTTCGGTTTACAACGGAAATGCAAAACTGCGTACTGCGCATGCGCGAAGGGGACAGTATAAGTTTTGACCATTCCGCACGTGATTGCTAAGGTAGCGGGCGACAGTATTTTTTGGACAGTTAATTTTTTCCCGCTGGGTCTGACAGTATTTCTATGTCACGATGGCCTATGGGAGTTTAGCATTGTGAATAAAAGTGAGGTATAATAATATTTTATATCTATCGTTGTTCGCAGCAAATAAAGCTTACTTAGGGATTCCAAATTTCTAAATATATGTTTTTATGTATTTAAATAGTACATGTACATGTTCTAAATATACAAAAGAAAATGTGAGCGTATATTTAAGCAAAGCATAACATATAAATTAAATCGAAATTCTTATTTTATAAAATGCACTAAGTAACAATCTAAAGCTACAAAAAAGGTTAAATATACAATATACGCATAGTTATAATCCATACACCGGTTATTCAATGTTTTCTCCTTTTAATCTTCCCAGGCAAAACGTATGTATTTAATGCACCTGTCCCTGAAACCTAACCATGTATCCTAACCAATGGTAATCAAACATGAAAGCCACATGATAATTACGTGAGGGGAAAGCAATGCATTACCCTAGCTATATACGCATTGCTTGCAATTAGACTTCCATTTTATCAATACAAGAGCCACTCACATTGAAACTATTTTCATAAGTTACATTACACGAAATATTTGCAATTACGTATTATATTAAGAGGAAAAATCGAAAACAGCCAAACAACAATAATAATGATTTCTTGCACGACCACTAAAACATAGGGGTTGTCTTTAAATTTGATATATAGATAGACTAAATTAGGCGGATGGATTTAAATTGCTTAAAAATATATCACTTAATTTGTATAATGCAGCGAGTCAATCTCATTTTTACTTATGTTTTTTTGTGTAAGGGAGTATCACTTCTAAGCGCGTACAAATAATAGTTTCAAACTGCAGTACATAAGAGTTATACACCAGTTGCATTATTAAAACTGTTATTTCCCTTTATCAGGTTTTCTTGTCGGGTCATTTTCTTAGAAGCATTACATAGAAATACTGTTGTATGTTTATATATGCAACCGGAACAAACAGGCTATTTGCGCATGTCATCTTGTTAGGGATACTGTATACTAAATTCCTTTAAATTCGAGAAGGTGGTTAACAGTGTGCAGGATCACGTGACTTTGTAGGGTTCACACTTAAACCTTAATGAATGTAAACACACCGGTAAGTGGTGCTTTTTTGTTTCAAAATAACTTTTTAAAACAATTTTCTTAAGAATTTCAACAAGTGCATAAAAGACATTAAAGCAAGTATTTTTTTTATGCTGCTTATGGCAATGTGAAATACATCAGAATTACTTTATTTAACAAGCCTGTGTTTTTGGCCAAACATTCGATGTGTACAATATCCATGTACACGGTTGTGCTGGCACCGATTTCAGACGTTTTCAAGGATTCATTTTTAAATCATAAGATATTGTCACCAACTGCAAGAAAAACTGTTTTTTATGCACTAAAAGATTTTTACTTGAGATACTTTCAAAAAAAAAGTTCTTAACGGTGTGTTTTCATGTTGTACAGCCCGTGTGCAAACCCATGAAAACCCCGTTGTTCCTGCACCCTGGT